>JABXJD010000375.1:95000-130000 GCA_013375575.1 Percina caprodes | reverse complement strand
TTCACTTTTCACTTATCATTGTTTCATTTTTCACTTATCATTGTTTTACTTATATAACCTGCTTTGGAAGCCTTATTTACGTACAGAGCTCATGTTTTTCCTAAACTGATGGGAACGGCATTCCTGTCTCGAAAACATGTTTCTGAGACAGGATGATTCACCATGGGGTCAACTGATAGCGGGGACTGGCCATCTCTGCTTGCATGTGACCCTCGTTTTTAAAGTATAAAAGACGGAGAAGTCCCTCGGCCTGGTGGAGTCAGCTGCGGGTCACGTACGGATGCCCAGCCACGTTGATGCTGCTCTGCCCGGACTGACGGCTCTTCAGTCCTGTGTCACGGTAAGAGCTGTAATGAGAGGTTCATTAGCATCACGTATTGTGTGTGTGTGCTCGCTGCTTTGCTGTATTCTGTGGCGGAAATAAAGAGACACATTTGTTCTAGCAGATATAGTGTTTGTGTGTTTTGTGGCCGACCACCCCCTTCCTGTATGAGATTTCATAAAACAGTAATATACTCGCAGAGGGCCTGGCCTGCAAATGGAGTCAGTTTTGCCCTCAGTTATATTGGAGGACCAGACAGGATTTATAAGGGGGAGGGATTCATTTGCTAATGTCAGTAGACTTTTCAGCATCATTCACACCCTGCATTCTCCTTCAGAACCGGAGGTTGTTATATCTCTTGACGCAGAGAAGGCTTTTGATAGGGTGGAATGGGCCTACCTGTTTTCCTCCCTCCAACAGTTTGGTTTTGGGGCAGATCTAATTTCCTGGATTTGGTTACTCTACTCCTCCCCCTGTGCATCAGTTTGTACTAACACTCAGCGCTCTGGGTCCTTTCCTCTCTTTCGCGGTACTCGGCAGGGATGTCTGCTTTCTCCACTCTTATTTGCGGCCACTATTGAGCCACTTTGAGACAGAGAAAGGAATCAAGGGGATTCAGAGATGGGGCACAGACCACAAGGTCTTGTTATATGCCAACGACCTCCTTTTCTACATCCGCGACCATCAGTCCAGCATCCCACGTGCTCTGTCAGTTTAGCGAGTTCTTGTGTTATAAATTAAACATCTCTGAAAGCGAGTGCTATGCTATTAACCAATTAGCTGTGGAGTTACCCCCATCCTCAGTCCACTTTAAACTATCTAATTCAGGATTCAAATATTTAGGCATTGCAATCACAGGATCCATCCGGGCATTACGAGCGCAGAACTTTACTGCTTTAACGACAACTGTCAACTCCAATTTGCAGAGGTGGAGACGTCTACTGCTGTCCCTGGCCGGAAGAGTAAAGACTGTTAAGATGAATATACTTTCTAGATACCTACATATATTTCCAATGTCTGCCTATCTTCTTACCCAGGTAATTTTTCACAGCCATTGAAACTATTATTTCCTTGTTTATTTGGGCTGGCAATCACACCAAAGCCGGTAGACCACTATTGCACTAAACTTATTGGTTACTGGGCTAGTACTCACAAAATTATGCTTTGGTTTTGCTCAGCTCAGAGCAACTGGTGTAAGATTGAGGCCAAGTCATGCTTCTTCGCTCCAGGCCCCGGTTTGCAATTGCCTTCCTTTTTCCCCCGTCGCTTTATACTTTATTTTACATAATCCTATAGTAACTGGCACTCTGAAAATCTGTGCACAAATTAGACGCAACTCCTATTTGTGATAACCATTTATTCCTTCCTGCTAAAATTTACCCTAGATTCACGTTTTTTTGCTAGCAGTGGCCTCCGATATTTCAGAGATATGTATATTAACGGCTGTTTGTTGTTTTTCCTCCAGCTGTGTTAGTCTTATTCAATTCAAAGTGGTACATAGGATTCACTTTAGCAAGGCCAGGCTTGCCAAGATTTATCCGGCTGGCCCGGACAAGGGCTGCAAGAGATGTTCTCAGACCCCTTGTGATTTTACCCATATGTTCTGGATGAAACCACAAAAAGGCATTTGTTTTGAAGGTCAAGGTCAAAGTTGATTTCTATAGCACATTTATAAACAGTCACTACTGCCCCAAAGTGCTGTACAATTATAGATTATTGAAGAATTGTTCATTCTGAAAACAAAAAATGTAGACTTATATTGTACTATGTTGTAAATATTGTTTGAACGTTTTATCCAATAAAATATATGAACAAAAAAAGATCGGTCTTGTCGTGGTTACTGGGCTAGAAATAATCGATCTGGACATCACATTGTGTCAAAGGGATGCTTGACATGCTAACCACACAGCACAGACAAATTGGCATGATTGCATGGTACCCTTTTGTCTATGGTCCATGTGTTTTTGTGTGAAAATCCACGTCATCTCTACTGCTCCCCTCGGTCTTGTACATACATCCAGATTCTAGTTTGCTTATTTAGGTGGTCATTGGGCTTATGACAATTAGCTATGCATGATGAAGCCTGGAGGTAGGACAGAGGTATTGTGCTGGATTCCCATTAGCTCATTTGTGTAGGGTCATTAGACCGTGCTACAAGAGCCGCACAAGTCTTCTGCTGCACGGTAATGCCGCAAGAGGACTGGGGTTGACTCTGGTGGCTGATAGGCTTTCCACACTCAGCAAATAGGGATATTTCAATTTTAATGATTATGGTGCACAGCAATTCTTGCAAAAAGCCATTACAAGAGGCAATTTTTGCTGAATTCTTAGTCATCTCCAGTTAGTAATTCCCTGCAGTTACTCCAGACAATGATGTTTTTTAAAGGTTTCTTCCTAGGTTGTTGAACAATGTAAACTCATTGGATAATGTCAGGGTTTGAACTAATAGCTGTGTCTGATTTGAAGCTTTAATACTGAAAAAAGATTCTCACTATACCTTTTTATGGAGTGTGACAACTCATTAAATCAGAGGAGTCAACATGCATTTACATGACTTCTCAATTACATCACCAGAGACATATGTGAATTTCCTTATACTGCAATAAAATGCATGAAGTGGATATTTTGGGAAAGCTAATGACCTGTGATGCCGCCAATGAGTATAATCATTTGAACTCTAAACTTGTTCACCCCAATAATACAGGCTTGTGTGTGTTTGATGGATGACAGATTTTCATTGGCATCATGACATTCAATACATTCCGGGACAGAAAATATGTTTATGCTGAGAGCGCTATGTAATGGAGTTGTTCAATGTCGAGAAAGTGTTTTGTCTTTTGAGGAAAGCAGCGGTGGATTATAATAAGTGTGTCATCTCCTGAACCTCACAAAATATGCTTTCATGGATTCCTTTTTTCTCCCAATAGTATTGTATCCACGCTTCCACCTAGACACATGGATGTGAATCTGCTGCTTCTGAGAACCTATCAATTAGCCAATATGATTAAAAGGTGGAATTTCAAACAGGTTCCTGAAAAAAGGCTAAAATCATGCATCACTCTGGGCTGCTTCAAATTTGGAAATCAAAAAAGCAACCTTATAGATTGATCTTGGTGATCATATAATGGATTTCACCAGTGCCAGTCTGAAGGTTATGCCGGCTAGCTATTGGAAGTCTGTCAGTTGCACCAGCTCTCCATGGAGCGCTCTATACATTTGCCGGAGGCTCCTTGTACCTACTCTTGGGGGACCTTACGGTAAATTTACTTCAGAAGCACTCAAGGAAACAAGAGAAAGAAACATCAGCAACTCCTGTAGGCAGAAATAAACTACATATAGACATCTTTTCATAATTCATTTCTACCTTGCACAGATGCTGTTAAAAAAAACAGAAATTGCAGCCAATACTCTCCAAACTCTCCATAGAAAATGACCATAGTTAATAATATAATCCCAATTTAACACAGAATATTCACTGAGTCAAAAGCAGATTACCGCAGGCTACTTAACAGATAACTTACATGTGATTCAAATTAAGCAAACGGAGCAACTGACAGAATAATGTGAATGTCATTCTTGAGGTGGAACAATTTGCTTTGCAACTCTGATGACGAACGGCAGGTGCATTTGCCTTGTTCATTGACAGTAACCCGTCATTTGCAGCACTTCTAGTCGAGGACATAGCTTCCAATTAACTCGTCAAATAGGCCATGTGACACATCCATCATGTGCTTGGCAAATTATGTTTCAAACCATAATGCTAGGGCACACTGGGCCTTTATCTCAGAAAAGAAAGTAAGTCTATTTACTGTATTTTTCCATACAAGAGGCACACTATCACGATCAGGTTTTGTGTGCCTTATTCTTTCATTTGCAACTGTGGAACACTCGCATTTTAATGACTACGTTTTTATGTAAAAAACTAATCCCCAGTAGTTTCACACATCAGTGGTAATAACATTAGATATTTACCTAGGTCTTGGCCTGAGGAATAACGAATAGATGAGCTTAATACATAATTGGAGATGCTGGAATATGAATATTGTCAGGAGTCAGTGATATAGGCTGCTTTCTGACATACAGGCACAATTTGATCCACTCATCTGCTTTGCCTTGGCTTTGTATGGGTACAGAGCAATCAAGAGCACCTGCTGAGACAAACTGGGAGGCTAACAAAATGCCCCCATAATGCCTCAGACTTGCCTCAAAACTACTTGAGTCAACTATCTGCTGGAGAATGAATCCAAGTTGTCTTACATTAATATGAGATGAAAGACCGAAAATCCGTCATAAAGTGACACCAACCAAGCGCTTCTGAAGATTATGCCAAAGGGCTAGACACTAAAGGAAATTTTTGGCGTCAATAACAAATGCCAAATGCACCGGACAAGCTGGGAGTGAGAATGTGTTGTTTTGGCAATCCCTGCACTTTTAACATCTGGGATTTTAACTAAATTAAAACATGTAACTCCACATTCCCTTTTGACTGAGCTCAAATCAGTTTAAAAGTTGTTTCATGTCAACACATTATAAACAAATGGCTAAATAGAACAGAATAAAATAAAACGCCAGTCTATTATCAGATTCAATACAGACAGAATGGAGTGATTTGGGATGAGATTTTTTAACGTTGAAATCTTATAACTGACCTTTTCAAACTTTAAGGGGGGAGAGTTGCAGTGGGGGAGCAGAGGGAGAGATGTGAGACAAAGATATTTTGTAAAAGGACAGGTCTGTGCCAATGTTCTAAAAACAAGTTAATTTTCACAGTACTAACTGTGACCACAGTTTCGGTCAGCAACCGTGAATCATAACACAATCAAATTCAAATCCACAACACATGTTTTTAAATAATCGTTACTTACACTCTACAAAGACATCATTATCTTGGAAGAGGAAGAGAGGCAACATGAGAGGATTTGAGGCAACAGCCATTTAACAAAATTGAGACATTGTTGCCCCGGAGCCGTCATTTTAAAACGACCTCAATTAAATATGATGTGCATCAGCTGTCACATCTTAGTCATACACTTTATTTTATGATTTCTGCCAGATTAGCAGATGAGTGTTCATTTAACAGCGTGGCAAAATGTGACGAGAATGTACACATTTGTTGTACATTAATATAGTATATAAGAGGGCTGTAGTAGAGTCCGGTCTTGGACTCGAGTCCGTACTCGAGACCATTTTTCTATGGACTCGGTAGTATTTGGACTCAGACTTGTCTCGGACTCGGCCACTGGTCTTGCCAAATATGGCTTTTGGTCTCGACCGAGTCCAGTTGTCTTTATTATGTTGATGATAATATTGGAGGGAAAGTGAAACCCAGTTCAGGTGGGGATATTGTTTGGCTTTTTACAAGTTTAGACAGCTAGCTAACGCTACGCCAATGTTTGCTAACGCACCAGGTAAATATTACAACTGCCTTTGGAGTTTCCTATATCTGCGTCCACGTTGTCAACATAAGACCTATGGCGTTAGTGTTCCTTTTGAGCCATCATTTTATTGCATGCAATAAGCTTTGCTCCTACAAGATGGGTGGGTTTTTGTTACGTTGTAAAAAAGCTAACTGGTCAGAGTCTGTTAGTTGTTCCCCTCACTCATTTTAAATCCAGAGGGGATCGTTCGTTCCAAGCAGTGGCACCTAGGCTGTGGAATGCATTGCCTACATTTCTACGTTGTATGAATTCTGTTGATTCCTTTAAAAAGCAACTAAAGACGCTGCTATTCAAACAGGCTTTTAGTTAGACGTGGGGTTTTTATGGTTTTTATGGTTTTTTGTTTTTATGTTTTCCATTTGTTTTTAAAGTGTCTTATGCATTGTATTTGTTGGTATTGTATTACATTTTACTGTGAAGCACTTTGTGATTTTTTGTCTGTGAAAGGTGCTATACAAATAAACCTTACTTACTTACTTACTTACTACTAACTGGCTATAGTTAGCCCGTTTGTATGCTAGCGGACATTAGCTAACGTTGCCGAGCCAGGTGTGTGTGTGTGTGTGTGTGTGTGTGTGTCCACGTCCCATGTCCAAATAACAATAGAATACAATATTTTTTAGGGAAGCCATAAACCAACCATAGGGCTACGCTCTGTAATACTGGTCACTTCATTTCTACACTACATCTGGAGTGAAGCTATGTTGTCATTTTGTTGCTCAAATGCTCAGTACTAGTACCTACTATAGCAGTATTTTCTATGTAGCTATTATGAGTTATCCCCATATGGTATCAAGGGGAATGGCTATACTCATAAATCCTGGGTGTTATGACACTGTTTTTGCTTTTATATCAACAAATAACCCAAATTGACAGTCTTGATACTGTCATGCATAAGACCTTTTTTTCTGTCCTGGTCTTGGTCTTGACTTGGACTCTAATTTTCAATTTCAATTATAATATCAATTCATAACAGGTGTTATCTCGAGACACTTTACAGATAGAGTAGGTCTAGACCACACTCCATAATTTACAAGGACCCAACAGTTCTAGTAGTTCCCTCCAGAGCAAGCAACAGTGCGACAGTGGCGAGGAAAAACTTCCTTTTAGGCAGAAACCTCGGACAGACCCAGGCTCTTGGTAGGCGGTATCTGACGACCGGTTGGGGTTAGAATGAAGAGTGGCAATAACAGTCACAAAAAAATAATAGTTTGTAGTAGTTCTTTGTAGTAGTTCATGGCATAGCAGGGAATTGTGTGGCATTACAAGGCACAACAGGACGTAGCATGGCACCGCAGAGCGTAGCAGGATGAACATGGCATCGCAGGATGTGATGGGACCATGGCAATAGCTGCTACCATGATTTTGGAGCCTCCCTGATCCAAGGAAACATGCTGGGCGAAAAAGAACATAAGGACTCCGGGGAATGACTCCCCAGAGCTAGGTTAGTAACAAGCATTTCTGGGACATGGATGCACACAATTGGAAAGATAGAAAGGATAGAGAGAGGAGCCCAGTGTGTCAAAGGAAGTCCCCCAGCTGTCTAAAACTATTACAGCACTAGGAGAGACAGGGTAAAGAGAGGAGCCTGGTCAGGCTAGAACTCTCCCCAACCGGATTGGGCTGTATGCCCTGCCTCCCTCTAGTTTTATTATATTATTGATTATATGATAGATAGATCTGACAACTATTTTGAGAAGCAGGTGGGCCGGGTTAGGCGGACGCTGCGACTCCTCACTCCCTAACAATATTCAATTCTATGCCTTAACTAAAAGCTTTATCAAAGAGGAAAGTCTTACGCCTACTCTTAAATGTGGGGACGGTGTCTGCCTCCTGAACCCAAACTGGAAACAGGTTCCACAGGGGAGGAGCCTGATAGCTGAACGCTCTGGCTCCCGTTCTACTTTTAGAGACTATAGGAACAACAAGTAACCCTGCATTCTGGGAGCGCAGTGCTCTTGTAGGGTTGTAAGGTACTATGAGCTCTTTAAGATAAGATGGTACCTGACCATGAAGAGCTTTGTAGATTTGTATTGTAAATTCTATTCTGGATTTTACAGGAAGCCAATGCATAGAAGCTAAAACAGGAGAGATTTGATCTTTTTTCCTGGTTCCTGTCAGAACAAGTGTTGCAGCATTCTGGACCAGCTGAAGAGTCTTTATGGACTTTTTCGAGCAGCCTGATAATAAAGAATTGCAGTAATCCAGCCTAGAAGTAACAAATGCATGGACTAGTTTTTCTGCATCATTTTTAGACAGGATATTCCTGATTTTTGCAATATTACGTAGGTGAAAAAAGGCGATCCTTGAAATTTGCTTTATGTGGTAATTAAAGGACATGTCCTGATCAAAGATAACTCCAAGATTCCTCACAGTGGTGTTGGAGGCCAGGGTGATGCCATCCAGAGTAACTATCTCTTTGGATAATGCGTCACGGAGGTGCTTGGGCCCCAGAGCAATAACTTCAGTTTTATCTGAGTTTAACATTAGAAAATTACAGCTCATCCAGGTTTAAATATCCTGAAGGCACATTGGAAGTTTAGCTAACTGATTAGTTTCATCCGGCTTGATCGATAGATATGATTGAGTATCATCTGCATAACAATGAAAGTTTATGGAGTGCTTCCTGATAATATTGCCTAAAGGAGGCATATATAAAGTGAACAGGGTTGGACCGAGCACAGATCCTTGTGGGACTCCATGAGGATTCATCTTTAACTTGAACAAACTGAGATCGATCTGATAAATAAGACTTAAACCAGCTTAGAGCAGTCCCTTTAATGCCAATTAAATGTTCCAATCTCTGTAATAGGATATGATGGTCAGTGATATAAAATGCAGCACTAAGATCTAATAAGTCCTTTTTCTGATGCAATTAGGAGGTCGTTAGTGATTTTCACAAGTGCTGTCTCTGTACTATGATGAACTCTAAATCCTGACTGAAAATCCTCAAATAAGCTGTTGCTATGCAGAAAGTCACATAGCTGTTTGGCGACTGCTTTCTCAAGAATCTTAGAGAGAAATGGAAGATTGGATATAGGTCTATAGTTGGCTAAAACATCTGGATCAAGGTTGGGCTTTTTCAGAAGAGGTTTAATTGCAGCTACTTTAAAGTGCTGTGGTACATAGCCTGTTAATAAAGACAGATTGGTTATTTCTAGTAGAGAAGTGTTGACTAAGGGTAAAACTTCTTTAAGTAGCCTAGTCGGGATGGGGTCTAAGAGGCAGGTTGATGGTTTAGCTGAAGAAATAACTGAATTAAACTGATAAAGATCAAGTGAAGCAAAGCAGTCTAAACTGGTTTTACAGCTGTTTCTAAGGTTCCTGAGTTTAGAGATAAGTCAGTGCCAGTTAAAGGCAGGTCTTGGTGAATTTTGCTTCTAATAGTTATAATTTTATCATTGAAGAATCTCATAAAGTCGTTACTACTAAGAGCTATGGGAATATTTGGCTCAGTAGAGCTGTGTCCTTCTGTCAGTCTGGCTACAGTGCTGAAAATAAACCTGGGGTTGTTCCTATTTTCCTCTATTAATGATGAGTAGTACGCTGCTCTGGCATTACGGAGGGCCTTCCTATAAGTTTTAAGACTATCTTGCCAGATTAAACAAGAATTTTCCAATTTGGTGGAACGCCAAATCTTCTCAAGTTTCCGCGATATTTGCTTTAATTTGCGAGTTTCAGTGTTATACCATGGAGCTAACCGTCTTTGTTTTATTATCTTCTTTTTTAGAGGGGCAACAGAGTCGAGTGTCATTTGCAGCGAGCCTGCTGCACTTTCAACAAAATTATCGATTTGGGAGGGACTGAAAACAGCATATGAGTCCTCCGTTACTTTGTGACTTGGTAATAAATTAAATGCTAATGGAATCACATCCTTAAATTTAGCTACAGCACTATCAGATGAAGGTTTTGCGTAATGGCGTGTAGTTCAGCAGTATACACTCAAAAGTTATCAATCAGTGGTCAGACACAAAGGGATTCTGTGGGAACACTATTAAATGTTCAATCTCAACACCATATACCAGAACAAGATTGAGGGTGTGGTTAAAACGGTGAGTCGGTTTTTGAACACTTTGAGAGAAGCCAATAGAATCTAATAGAGAGATAAACGCAGTACTAAGTCTATCATACTCATCGTCCACATGAATATTAAAATCCCCTACAATAAGAACTTTGTCCGTTTTAAGGACTAAATTTGACAAAAACTCTGCAAATTCAGATAAGAATTCAGAGTATGGACCGGTTGCTCGGTACACTATAACAAATAGAACTGGCTGCAGTGATTTCCAACTAGAATTGAAGATAGCTGCAACTCCACCTCCTCGGCCTGTGCCTCGAGGAATGTGAGTATTAATATGACTGGGAGGGGTGGATTCATTTAGTCTAACATATTCTCCATCACCCAGCCAGGTTTCAGTAAGACCGAATAGATCAATATTAGAATCTGATATTAATTCATTTACTAGTACACCTTTAGAAGAGAGAGATCTGATGTTTAAGAGTCCACATTTAATTCTCCTATTCTTTTGCACTATTGCACTTGTGGTTTTAATTGTTATGAGGTTTTCATGCACAGCTTCTCTTCTGTTTACCTTTGATTTAAATAATTTCAATGGTCGGGGGGCAGACACCGTCACTATGGGGTTTTTACTAGGTAACTCCTGGAATGGAGGAGCAGAGAAGTGTGTTAGACTGCGACACTGCCTCCTGGTCCCAACTCTGGATTGTCAAGGATTAGGTCCACTAATAAACTAAGATTTCTAGAAATGAGAGCTGCTCCATCCCAAGTGGGATGAATACCATCTCTCCGAATCAGACCAGGTCTTCCCCAGAAAGACTGCCAGTGATCTACAAAGCCCACATCATTATCTGGACACCACCTCGATAGCCAGCGGCGAAATGATGACATGATTCTATATTGTCCAGAGAAAACTACGGTGTCCGATATTGACTTTGCGTATGTACACACAGATTCAACATTAATCTTGGTGACCTCCGTTTGGCGTAACCGGGAGTCATTAACGCCAACGTGAATAACAATCTTACTGTATTTACGTTTATCCTTAGCCAGCAGTTTCAAATAAGACTCAATGTTGCCCACTATGGCCCCCGAGATGCACTTAACTATGGCTGCTGGCTTTGCTAACTTTACGTTTCTCAAAATGGAGCTGCTGATAACCAGAGTTGGTTTCTCAGCGGGAGTATCGCTGAGTGGGGAAAATCGGTTAGAAACGCTAACAGGCTGGTGGTGGTCCGTGGGCTTTGAAAGCTTACGACTATTTTTGCCACAAACAGTCATCCAGGAACCTTTTCCTGGCTGCTCAGGAGTTGCCGGGGGACGGCTAACAGAGGCTAACTCAGGCTCAGGCCGGCCCGCACCGACTACCGGGGGGTGGTTAGCTACAGTAACTAACGACCGATCTATCATGGTGCAGATCCGGACTTCTAACTCACTAAGCCTCGCCTCCATGTCTATAAATAAACTACAATTGTTACACATACCATTGTCGCTAAAGGATGCAGATGAGTAACTAAACATCTCACACACCAAGCAAGAGAAAGTAGGAGAGGGAGATGACATGGCTAACTGCTAAGCTAAAGTTGCTAGCAGCTAAGCTAAAGTACGGTAGCGTTAGCTACCAAGCGTTAAAAACAACTGTTATTTAACAAAAGTCGCTGAAAAATGAAAAGATCTGTGAGTGCTTAGGCAGAACTACTATAAGAATAAGTGTTTAGCGGACAGTTAGCCGCTGCAATAGCAAATCTAACAAATTGAACTGGTATTTAGTGAGCAGAAACACGCTACCAACACGCTACCAACACACAGGAAACAGAAATTAATCAGGTACGCTTACTGTGGTCAGACAGTCAGGACACAAGTCGGAACCTCTCTAACCTTTTTGGACTCGGTCTTGTCTTGGACTCAAACCTCTTTGGGCTTGACTTGGACTCGACTAATCCTGGTCTCGGACTTGGACTTGGACTAGACAAAGGTGGTCTTGACTACAGCCCTAGAATATAATATTAATGTAATATTATATAATATAATACAAAGGCTATAATTACTACGTTAATTACGTTAATTACAAAGCGCTACAATTGAATGAAAAGTAATATATACAGTAAATATATATATTTTATAAACAAGAGGTGAGCGACTCAAGTCGCACATTTTCACTTGAGTCAGACTTGAGTAGCAAATTTGAGGACTCGACTTAACTTTGACTCAGTAATCAAGATTTGAGACTTGACTTAGACTTAAGACAGATTACTCAAAAGGACTTGACTTTTTAATAATGTTATTGAAAGTAATATTTGTTTTTTTCAAGATAGTAAATTTGCCACTGAAGACCAGCCACCAGATTGATCTTTTTTTTTCATTATTCTTATAGGCTTGTAAATGTAGCTTAAGAACCTTTACTTGTTATTAGTAATGTAACGTTACTCTGTTTGTATTGTTGTTTTAAAACTATTATTGTGCTTTGTTAACTTAAGCTAAGAAAGTTGCCGTACATGACCACACATTTGGAAACAGCAGTATATAAAAATAATACAATTTGGATTCACTGATTATGTAATGGTGTGCTAGGTGTTGGGCTTCAAATTCAGCCCCTATGTTCTTTTCCAGGAAGGAGGATTCTCAAACTGAAGTTGAAATATAGGAACTTTATTAATATTAGAATATTCTAGAGACAAAGCTTTAATAAGCCACAGAGTATAACATCTCCGATGCTCACCAAGGTTTGTCTGTTTTCCTCTTTCTCGGTTGCAGTCTTTATACTCTCTTTCAGACACACAGAACAGTAAGTTTATCACCTTATCAGGCAACATCTGCTTTCAGTTCCTCAAGATACAGGAGCTTATAACCTTTCTTTAACTGACACTTCTTGTCTGGAACAATAGCTCATCAGCAAGGCAGGAAACATCTGCAAGCCCCATTCTGTTCAGACGGGTTCTCTGCACTGCAACCTTCCTGTGTGCTGACTAAGATGCAAGATCAGCAACACTCTATTGGCATGCGAAACAAATGTAATGTCCTCAGTTTCATACATACGGTACAATATATTCATTAAACAATCATATGATTTATAGTTAAGGCAATGATAAAAACCAACATAGGTCTTCAGCTCAAATATCACGTTCACGACCACAACAACATCTAACTTAATCGTCACTATAAAACGCACAAAGAAAGGTACGTGAATTTGTAAAAAACTAAATATTACCTACAAAACTTTTATTTTTTATTTTTAAACTGAGGAAACTGGGGTAGATAATAGGAAATTTTATGATTTGTGACTATTTTGACTTATAGCAGGCTTGACCCGATTCTCACCACAGTCACTTGAAACTTCTACTCGCACTTCTGATACAGGCGCATACACACAAACACACTCTAATGAATTTCTCCATTTAGATACGCTAATGAATGCTTTTTTAAATGATGTATTGCAATTGATGTTTTTTGTAACAATTTACCTTAATGATTAACGAGACTGCTTGTAAAATGTTTCCATACCTGCAGTAATGTCACTGCAGCTAATAGCGTGGGATATTTAAGCAGCAAAACTAAACTGTTATAATACAGTGTTATAAACTTGACAGAGGAAACGCAACTAAAACTGTTGCTTCTGAAGTTATGCTGATGCTCTGATTATTCACATTTTGGAGAACATCATTAATAACCATGTGGATATACTGTACCTATATTTTATTTCTCTCTCTCTCTCTCTCTCTCTCTCTCTCTCTCTCTGAATTCCGCTTCTGTGGACGAGCCTCCTCACGCCTCTATGTGCATATTTAGAAATATGGACATCCTTTAAGATGGTGTGATGAGAATGATTTCAGGGTAACAAGCCGGAGGCTCGTGATGCAGTAGTGGAGGTACAAATTCTGGAATTGGGAAAGGCCCCATCGCTTAAGTTGTGCCCACAGCTAACTCACTGAATTCATAGCAACATTATCTGTTGTATTGATGTCATTGTCATTATTTTTACTGTTTACATCTCCCAAAGCATTATGGGACCCAAGCAATACAACAAATAGTGGGAGGGCCCACAGTAAAAACCCTTTTACAACTAAAGACATTGTTTACTTTGTGAAACAGTTGCAGTTTGGTTAGGTTTAGACACAAAAACTAGGTTTAGGTACTAAAACAAAGTTTTAGCAAAGTTTAGAAAAAGCTTGTGGTTTGGGTCAAAATCAGTACATTTCACTTATGGTTACGTTGTTATGTAGTTCCATAAAGTAAAAAAAAAAAAGAATCTCACAATTTAATTAAATTTTTAGATGGGACCCAAAACCTGGTCTCCTGGGTGAAAATTTAACCCTGTCAGTAGTTATATAAGTAAACTATTGCGCGTGCATGTGAAAAGGGGAGGGGTGAAATCCCCCCTCTCTAAGTACACTTTTGCCCGTGCATGTGAGGCTGCGTGCACATGTGATTCATTAGGGAGGGGTTGAAATTGCCCGTGAGTGAGGGTGCGTGCGCAGTTTGACAAATATGCTGGAATTAAATCAAGTGGAATTTTTAAAAGAAGAAAAAGGACGGTAAGTGAATAATGCGTGTTTAGCTAGCTATCTGGCTAACTGTTTAATGTCTTGTAATAGATAATGATGACGCTGGCTGTAGCGTTTCTGCGTTTTCCAGGACGCTATAGTTTCGTGCAGTGCGTGCGTGTGTGTATGCGTGAGGGAGCGATGTTTTTTAAAAGTTTTTATTGGGGTAAGGTCTAAAAATGATGTTGTTGTAGCCGGTGTGAGTTTTTCCAGGACGCCATAATCATGTTTTTAACCATGCTATTACGGCACTATAGCTATTTTTTGTGAAGATTGATGACGTTAACTGTAGTGCGTGCATTAGGGAACCAACGGGTAGCAGATAGAAATGTGACAACGCATTAATGTGTAGATCTCATCCTTTAAGTAACGAGGGCAAGTCCGGACCTGCCGCTTCATTCCTTCTCATTTCAGCTGTTCTGTTAGCTCGTGTTTTTTGTTTGTTATTAAATCCTCAATTTGGCTTGCAGGACAATGAATTAGCTGCCATAGGTAAGTAAAACCGAATTTTCTGTTTTAAAATGTCTACTCTAAGTTCATTCAGTTATAATTATAAACATAGGAGCAGTCTTCTTCAACAGATGACGATGTACAGTGTGTGTGTGTGTGTGTGTATTTGTGTTGTAGTGTGTGTTAGCTGTATCAGTCATTTGCCTGTTAGCCTAAGGCGTGGTGACGTTGGGTGGTGGGCGTGCATTGGTGGCCAATGAATAGAAGCTAAAATCGTGACAAGTATTAATGTGTCGAGCTGGGGCGTGGTTTTCAGACTTTAAGTACCACCAATAACATTTCAGTTACCGTGCTAGCTAGGCTTCATACGGTGTGTTACTACGCATTTTTCTTGTTAAATTCTCCTTTTGAGGTGCCAATATGTCTGGTAGTTTTTATGCTGTTTTTAGCTAGCTTGCTGGGTAGTTGTATCAGCCTTGAATCACATACAACACAAAGCGGAAAACTTTTCAGGATTTCCAGACTGTGTAGAGGAGACACATAAGCGATCATTTTATTGCTTATTTTTAATGAAATGAAGTGATTTAAGGAGCAAATCTATTTCTAACTTAAATACCTGGAAGGAAGGCTGTACCTTATGTCATTACTGTTTATGAATAAAAAAGTAGCTTGCAAAACAAAAAATTAACTATATTTTCTAAAGGGCTATTATCAGAAATCAAAAATATTTTATGTTAAGAGGGTAAGGGGACTCAAAAAGGTGACTATTTAAGTCCTTGAGAAATATTTTAGTTTTCTCACATTCAAAAACATATGTGTTATAGTGTTTCATCCGTATCACCACAGAAGCAACAAGCACTGCTTATGTTTGGATATTTGACTACAGTAACATTTACGGGGTATATATTTTATCAAGAATTTTATATTTTAACCTACTTTTTTTTGTAATTCAGTATTTACTAGGTAACAACCAAGCTCTTTTCCAGTTGATATCAGGAATTAAAGATCCCCAGTAGAATTTCCCTCTAGGCGGTATTCTTTTTCTAATTGAAAGATCTGACGAATATGTTTATTATCACATTTCTTATCTAGCACACTAACCCCATTTAAAATGAACTTATGTTGTGTTACATTATTCAATCCAAAAGACAGGTGACCTATAATAATGGTGTTAAATTCCTTAAATAGGGCTGTATTGACGCAACAACAAAAAATGTTATATGTTAAAATAGCGCCAGAACTATCAAATAAATAATGTTATGGATGCCACATTCAAACCATCTAGAGAAAACAAGGGATTTGTTTTTAGTTGTAATGCCGGTAGTGTTCCAAATACGGGGTTTATGAGACGAGAAGTTGTGAAAGAAACAGTTTCCAAGGCAGAAGACACTGATGGTGAAATTTAGATAATTTGATAGGTAATTTGGATGGAGCATAGTCACGTTTTAATATGGAGGAAAGACCACCAACACGGTTAAATATATGATTAGGAATAAAAACCACAAGGAAATAGAATATATAAAATATCTTCTGATACAACCAATTCTAAATGAGTGTACGGTGTCTGTGAAGTCCAAACAGTCTAAACCATCCAGTGCTTTACAGCCAGAAAGAACCTCCTTTTTAAGTTTGTGAGGTTTATTTTTAGAGGAAGTCAAGAAAGATTTTATTATTCTCTTTAAGGGTTTTGTCATTGATAATGTTAGAAAAATCTTACTATCACGTGTTCCTTGATGTGATGAAGACAAAGAGAGGCTGAGGGTCCAATTGAGAATTAAGAAAAGGGTTCTATCATGTAAATGACAAATTCAACAAAAATACTGTTAATCAACATTCTACTGACTTAGCCTAGTCTAAGACACATGAGGCTAGGAGACAGAAGGTTACTTCCTGGTGGGAGGACAAAGGCTTCTTTCTAAATGCCAGACTTGACCTGATCAAGTCTTTAGAGTCAGAGGAAGAGAGGAGGGAAGGTGAGAGATAGTAGGTCGTCTTGACCTCTTCACAGAGACAAAATGCATCTTTTACTAACCTGGCTGCAGCATACATAAACAGCAATACATTGTTTTTCAAAACATTGTTTTAAATTTTTTTTAACTCAAAACTAATTAGAGAGAAGGGTAAAACCAAATGGGAGAGAGCGTCTGCGTTCTACCAAACATACTTAAACCTCTTTCAACCAAGAGTTAAGATGACCTTTAGTTTTGGTCATTTTTGATGTAGAGAATTGTTCAGCCAAAGTTAAAGCAAAAGGAAGCTAATTTTTTGTCCTTTAAAACAAAATGGTGTCAGCTGTCAAAATCAATATTATTATTAATTCCACTTAACGCCAGCAGTTCTGTAACCATCAGAAATAGAAAGGGGGAAACGGGCCATCCCTGTCAAATTCCACATTTTATCTCAAATCTATTAGTTGGATTGTGATTAATTTATCACAGAACTATTAATGTCTTTATAAAGCATCTCAATAACATTAATAAAAGCATCACCAAAACCATATATTTTAAGAGTCTTCAAAAGAAAAGTATGCTCAATAGTATCAAATACCCTTGTAGAAATCTAGAAAAAGATTAAGATGTGACAATTTTCAATAAAGCCAGACTGTGTTTCAGAGATGATGTCCCCAAGGCCTGTTTTAAGGCTATTGGCATAAACTAAGGCTATTATTTTATAGTCAGTTGTTTATTAGTGAAATTAGACACCAGTTGTCAACAAACCGTGTGTCCTTACCCTGTTTAGGGATAAGTGAAATAATACCTTGTTTCATAGTGGTGGTCGTCATCTCTTTCTGCTCATTACATCCTTTATACATACAAAGCAGCGGAACCTGAATATATTGTATACTGAATATATTCCCAAAAATGCTCATAGAATTCTACAGAAAGCAGTCTATACCGGTGCCTTTCCTTTTTTCATGAAATGGATATCTTTAATTATTTCAGCAGCTGTTATATTAGAATCACAAAGGTGATTACAAAGTAATGTTAGGGATGTACTTACTTACTTCTTCAATAAACAAGGGGTAGTTACTGAGACTAAACTTGGAAGGGTATACATTTTTATAAAAAGCTGTGCCAAATTCTGAAATTGAAAAAGGGACAGTAGATTGGGGGCTATTTATATTAAGAGAAGTTAAAGCTTTTCTTTGACCATTTCTTTACTCTAATGCAAAAAAAAAAAAAAAACTTGCATTCTTCTCGCTCTCTTCTAACCATTTGGCCATTGTTCTTATAAAGGCCCATCTGGTTAAATTCAAACAGAGCTCCTCAAGTTGTAATTAAGCTTTTTAATTTCTCTTTCTTCTTCATATATAGTATATTCAGATAAATCATTTAATCTATCAAGTAATTTAGTTTACATGTGATTTTAAATTGGCTTTTAACAATCTCTTAATAGCAATACATCTGGTCTTGTACTTAAAAATGTTTACAACAAGTTGCTGTAACAAGCTAGTTGAACATTGTTTTGCTTTGCTGCAAGTTACCCAACAGTCCAACTTTACTGGCTGAAAGTGAAAATAAAGATATGTTAGCCTAACTTAACGTTACACTGATTCTAACTAATGTTTATACTAAATGCGTGGCAATGAATGACTGAAAAAGTAATAATAATAATAATCTTTATTTGTAGAGCACTTTTCAAAAACAAGTTACAAAGTGCTTTAACAAGTGTAAAGAGACAATAATACAAAAAGATAAAACCACAAAAACATTTAAAGACTAAAATACAGATAAATATAAAATTCCTAAAATGCAATAAAATAAAAGTGATAAAATACAGTCAAATAAGATCGGGAAAGGCTCTCCTATAAAAGTATGTTTTAAGAAGGGACTTAAAAGAGTTCACTGACTCAGCTGACCTGATTTCCTCGGGCAGGCTGTTCCAGAGCCTCGGGGCCCTGACAGCAAACGCTCTGTCCCCTTTAGTTTTCAGTCGAGACTCTGGAACAGATAGCAGACCTCTGCCTGAGGATCTCAAGGTGCGTGCTGGTGTATATCGGACTAAAAGGTCAGAAATATAACAAGGCGAGAGGCCTTGAAGAGCTTTAAAAGTGATCAATAGAATTTTAAAGTCAATTCTAAAACATACTGGGAGCCAGTGTAATGAAGCTAAAATAGGAGTAATGTGGTCATATTTTTTTGTTCTTGTTAAAAGCCTGGCAGCTGAATTCTGGACAGTCTGGAGTCGGTCAATAGATTTTTGGGTTAAACAGGTGAAAAGGCTGTTGCAATAATCCAGGCGAGATGAGATGAAGGCGTGTAAAAAGTACTCGCTTAAATATCACAATTTTGAAGTGACTTTTCCAAATATAACGTTACAGAAAATGGCCTTTAAGATACCAGCTAACGTAATCTACTAACTATTATCCTGATATCGGCCTGCGCTTCCACCCCTCCTCCGCCCTAACAAGCTAAATTAGTTAACGTTTGTCTGGTACTGTGTTGGTGCACGCTCTGGAGGGAAGGCTCCATGTTAAGTAATGTTAGCTGCGCCATTTCATGGCTCAATTCACGGTAACATACAATGAGGCCCAACGAGAGATGGCATACCCTTTTTTCAGTTTTTCTCTGTCGGAGTATGCATGCAAACCGGTTTCAGCGTGTGCTGACAGATTACGCTGGCAAGCTGCGTCTGAGCTCAGTAAATCAGAGCATGGCGTGGAGTGTGCAGTAGAATAGAGAGGTTTCGTCCGTTTGCATCAACAGATTTAACACTCTTGCACGTCATGCTCAGTACATTCAAATTCTGTCAACAACGTGTCTCCACAAAACAGAGTAAATCACTAATTTAAGCGAAGGACCTTTTTTTTAGAATAATTAGACCAAAATAAAATACCAGAATGGCAGACCATAATTCACACAAAAAAGGATAAGAGTACCTTTTATAAATAATTTTCGCCTGATAATTTTTCAAACACTTTTTACACAAAAGTTATACACAAATAATAAAAACGCCACAACACTAGACATTAGTAATTTTCTTTGTCAGGTTCACTCTTCATTCTCTGCATACAACGTGTTTCAGTAGTCCCAAACTCTAATAATTACTGTTGCAAACCACAGTTTTTATGATTTACCATATGTTGTGGAAGTAAATGTCCTGTAAGTGTATCTGACTGTGTTATTTTAATGCAGTTTGGTAGGCCTACTTATGTAAGTATAGTTCATTATATAGGTAGGTGTTATCATGGTGTGGTGGTCAGTCACAGACTAACTACTTTTTCCTGAGAAAGATCACCTGTGGTTGAAACAATTGTGGTACAATTAATGCACATAAGTACAAGACAGAGGTGTGCCACTTTTTCTGGTACGGCATCTTCAGAATCTCGTGGTTACACATCTTCACTTTGTTTCCTGGGTGTTTAATATGTTCCTGACAAAAGTGTGCATTATATTTTTTCCAAACTGTTTAATACATTATTCTGTTATCTCAGTGACAATGTTTGAATAAAGTTTTCTTCATATGTGAACAAACATGTGGAAACATTTGTTTGTTTTAGTCACTCTTTATATGATACCTCTTATGTATGGGCAAAATACGAATTACAAAATTTTCCAATGTAATTTTAGATCATTTGAATTTCTTTGACTGAAATTTATCACCAGGTATGTATTTGACTTGTATGCAAAACACAAAATGCTGTGATAACACATTTCACATAGAGGACATGTTGTGTAGAGGTTATACGCCGTTTTGTGTTGCAATACAATATTTAACAATTAGTATTTCTTTTAGCAACGTTTTGTTATAGTGTACCGAGCACCTGGTCCACACTGTTAGACTTTTTATTGTATTTTTGCTGTAACTACCCGATTACAGTAACTTACTGGCAACACGTTGCCAGTAAGTTACTTACTAAGTTACTACCCAATTACAGTATCCTAACTGTACATGGTTTTTACAGTATAATACCCTTACTGTAACTTAGTTTTACAGTAGTAGAATACCCTTACTGTACCTTAGTTTTACAGTAGTAAAAATACCCTTACTGTACCTTAGTTTTACTGTATAATACCCTTACAGTAATCATATTGTAATTACAATTTGCTAAATGATACTGTAATTGTCCTGCTGTATTATAGTTTTTTGTAATTGTGGTTCACAAAATATTACACTATTTGGCATTGGCTATACAAACAATTTTAAATATTTTACATAAATTCAATTGAATTGAATAAATTCCAAATAATTGACTTTAGCCCATGTACAAAAGTAATACATTTTTATTTTCAGGTACAAATATCAGGAACAAGATATTTTTTTAACTCTGAAAGTGCAAAACAACAGAAAATTGACATTCAAGCGATGCTAAAACGATGTCTAAATATGCGCCAAACACTGGGCAGCATTCAGAGGCGAATACATGTCTGAACAGTTACCATTTTAATTGACTCTCAAAACGAATTGAACATTTTAAATCCCCCAGAAAACTAAATAACCTGTATTTTCAAATGTATACAAAATGTGGTGTGGTTGTTACCACAAAGCTGAAGTTGTTAGGCTTTGGTTGGGGAGGGGAAGGAGGAACAGTCTGCTTAGAAGGATTTGTGAAGGCCAGACCCATGGTACTCTTGCTTGCTGATCCACATCTTCTGGAAGGTGGACAGAGAGGCCAAGATGGAGCCTCCAATCCAGAGATGCTCTGGTGGGGGGGTCCATACTGGACTGTATGAGAAGCAGAGAAATGGTCATGAGTTTATCTCATCTAAACTGTTAACAGACTTACAACTTTTGCAAAAACAGAATATGACAGTATACAAAATAAGTCACCAGTAGTGAAGTCCACAGATAATTCAAAGGTTCTTTCTACTTTCTTTTGCTGTCTGTCTGATGATGATTTTGGAGCCGTTTCACAAAATTGATCTAACTAAGGATCTTCCTCTTTAAGTAAAAGGCCAATCTCTGTTGGGATCCTTTCCAAATGTTGTCAGAAACTTAAAATAATTTGACACAATCAGTGGCAAAAACAGAACTTTTAGTGGACGAAATTGACGACGCACATTTGCCCTGTATGATTACATTAGAGCCCGGTTTAAAAGCTGCAAGTCACAGTGTTCTCGCTCAGTACTGGACCAACTTCAAAGATTGTTGTTCTTGACCTTTAACTAAAATTAAAACACTTTGTAGCTTTTGCTGAATAACTGTGACCTCTGCTTACACAAGTGGTAAATGCAAGATGATTTAGTTGTGTCAGTGTTGTAGCAGGCAGGGTACGTAGCTGCACTGCTTCATTGTACTGAGTAATCATTTTTCTGGTGTTAACTATTTTACATCACACAAGAAAATGCTTACCTAGTTTGATGTCTTTCACTCCAATACGGTGAGCCGTTGGAGGAAGGTGGTGACTCTGGAGCTGATGCTCATCACCTTTCTTTGGACAACTCTTCCCATCTTGTGGCTTGTACCCACTGTTGCAGTGCACTTGGTGCCCTCATCTGGGTTGATCCTTAAGAACCTTAAAAGAAAAACAGGTTTAAAATTTTCATAATCAAGAGCAGTCATCTTTAAATACAGCCCTTTATTCACACACACCTAATCCTAATTCTGGAGTACACAGGCTGCAAAACGTCCTGGACATACTTTTTGTTGTATGATGATAGATTGTTGAAAGGGATCATGTGCTCCTGTGGGTCATGGGGTCAGACCTTCTTCCAGCTTTCTTCTTCCTCCCATCTCTCTCAGTTGTTCTACATTTGAAATGATGAAAATTTATATTTAAAGTGCATGCATGGGGTTATAAACACAATTACAACAAGATAAAAAAAATGCATGCATTAGTATGCAGGTAACCAGTATAATGTAGGTAACTCTTATATTGTTAGAATAACCCAGAATGTTATGTGATGTATTAAAAGTTAATCACTATGCCATTATAAAGAGTCCTTAAATAATTTGTTTAACAAGCCGTCAAATTTAAGTTCAAGGGGCTAGGAAAATACATTTTAAATTTTACTTTTCTTTTCCCCCATAAACCATGGTAGCTGTAGACTCAACTCCTAACACCATATTCTTTGAGTTACACTCTTTAGCTTAGGTCTCACACACAAAAAAGGATTGATTCAATAAAATATCACATTACAGAAAGCAATAATACTACTGAAAAGTAAGGCACTGAAGCAAATGTTTGCTGGACATCACGATGGTTTTAAGTGGCCAAACCCTGAAGCCAAGGCAAAAAACTGCTCTCCATAAATGCTGGAGACAATGAATTTTCCACCAAAACTAGAGCTTAAAGTGGTTAACATTGAATTAAATTTACCACACGTCTTTTTTAGCTAAAAAAACTACAACGATTCTTTTTTTTCCTTTCCGTCCACCAAATTAACATTACTTAAAGACGCTTTTCCTGTCACCTGACATTTAAGCTAGAATGTTTTTTTTTTGGTGTTTTTTTAAAAGACATAGCCTAAATGTTAACTAGATGGGCAAATGTAAAGGTAACGGTTTAATGTTAACTTTACCTCCACTAATATAACCGCGTAGCCTATACTAGGCCTATAATATATCTGTAATAAGTTGTGCTTAATCATTCTAAAACACTAACAAACAAACCAATCAACAGAATCTGGAATATAACGTTAGCATTAACCGGAGGTAATGTTAGCCAAAATGCGGCAACAGCAAGCTCATAAGCTAGCAGCAACCGACCTTAAGCTTCCAGAATTTGGGTTACATTGTATTTCAGGCAATGGTCTGACAAGTAAAAAAGACGTGCCGAACAGCGCATGTAGAACAAGTTGTGTTAGATTAACGAACGTCGTAATTAAAGCTAGCTCATCCTCACCACAGGGAAAATGTTAGGTTGGAGCGAGACAACGTTTTTTCCTTCGGGGGGGAGCTAGTTAACAGCTTGCTCTAGCCTAGCTATAACACAGGTCGGTAACCTAACGTCGCCGCTTGGGAAGGCATATCAGCAGAGATTTTAATGGCACAGAATTAGCAAAGATTGAGCTTACCTTAACGCTTCTCCAGCTCTCTCTGAGTAGTGTGTGTGAGCGGACTCTGGTGTGTGTGAGCGGACTCTGTTGCGCGCGGACCAAAGCGATACTCCTTTGATGTCTCGAGCCGCTACTTCTTTCAACACCTTTGAAGTATCTACCCGCTATTCTTTTGAAGTCAGAGGTCAAATATGGTGGTCAAGTATTTATATCCGTAATCCGTTTCTTGTTTGTCTCTACAACTCTCAATAAGTTATTTACACTGCTGAAAAGTATGTCACATTTTAAAATTACCTTCACTGCTAAAAGCATAATAAATAAAATTTCAAATCTCTATAAAATAAAATAATTTAATTTTATAGAGATATTTTATTTTTCCATTTCATTTCTATGCTTCTATAACATGAACTAAATATTTTATTTAAGTCTGTCTCATTCAACTACAGTAGCACTACTGCGGTTGTTTTACAGCAGACTACCGCAAATTTAAAAAATACAGTAAATCACTGTAAATTAAATGTTACTACCCATAATGCAATGCATATTACAGTAATGAACCGGAAAAGAAAATTATAGTATTTTACTGGGCATTTTGTGGTAACTGTAGAAATACAGTAAAGTCTAACAGTGTACCGTAAATTCAAAATATACAGTAAATCACTGTAAATGAAATTTTAATACCCATAATGCAATGTTTATTACAGTAATTAACCACAAAAGAAAATTCTGGTATTTTACTGGGCATTTTGTGGTAACTGTAGAAATTACAGCAAAGTCTAACAGTGCATACTCTGAATTCTTATCAGAATTTGCAGCGTTTTTGTCAAATTTAGCCCTTAAAACGGACAAAGTTCTTATTGTCCTGAAGGCCCATTTGAAGTTTATCTCTCTATTAGATTCTATTGGCTTCTCTCAAAGTGTTCAAAAACCGACTCACCGTCTTAACCACACCCTAGATCTTGTTCTGGTGTATGGTGTTGAAATTTAACATTTGATAGTGTTCCCACAGAATCCCTTTTTATTTGACCACTGTCTGATAACTTTTGAGTTTATACTTCTGAACTAAATGTAAATAAATGTGCTGTATTTATATAGCGCTTTTCTAGTCTTGACGACTACTCAAAGCACTTTTACAGGCAGGCCATAGCTCTACCACTGAGCCACACTGAGCCACTACACGCCAGTAGGCAAAAAACTTCTATACAAGATGTCTATCTGATAGTGCTGTAGCTAAATTTAAGGCTGTGATTCCATCAGCTTTTAATTCATTACCAAGCACAGATCCTTGGGGGACGCCATGACTAACTTTGGTGTGCACGGAGGATTCATCGTTAACATGAACAAACTGAGATTGATGTGATAAATAAGACTTAAACCAGCTTAGAGCAGTTCCTTTAATGCCAATAAAATGTTCCAATCTCTGTAATAAGATATGATGGTCAATGGTATCAAATGCAGCACTAAGATCTAATAACATCAGTAGAGAGAGAAGTCCTTTGTCTGATGCAATTAGGAGATCATTAGTAAGTGTGCTGTCTCTGTGCTATGATGAACTCTAAATCCTGACTGAAAATCCTCAAATAAGCTGTTGCTATGCAGAAAGTCACACAGCTGTTTGGCAACTGCTTTCTCAAGAATCTTAGAGAGAAATGGAAGTTTGGACATAGGTCTATAGTTGGCTAAACTGTCTGGATCAAGGTTGGACATAGGTCTATAGTTGGCTAAAACATCTGGATCAAGGTTGGGCTTTTTCAGAAGAGGTTTAATTACAGCTACTTTAAAGTGCTGTGGTACATAGCCTGTTAATAAAGACAGATTGGTTATATCTAGTAGAGAAGTGTTGACTAAGGGTAAAACCTCTTTAAGTAGCCTAGTCGGGATGGGGTCTACGAGGCAGGTTGATGGTTTAGATGAAGCCTAGTCGGGATGGGGTCTAAGAGGCAGGTTGATGGTTTTGGATGAAGAAATAATTGAATCAAATTGATAAAGATCCAGTGAATCAAACATGTATCTGGTTTTACAGCTGTTTCTAAGGTTCCTGAGTTCAGAGATAAGGCAGTGCCAGTTGAAGGCAGGTCTTGGTGAATTTTGCTTCTAATAGTTATAATTTTCTCATTGAAGAATCTCATAAAGTCGTTACTACTAAGAGCTCTGGGAATACTTGGCTCAGTAGAGCTGTGGCCTGCCTGTAAAAGCGCTTTGAGTAGTCATCAAGACTAGAAAAGCGCTATATAAATACAGCACATTTATTTACATTTAGTTCAGCAGTATAAACTCAAAAGTTATCAGACAGTGGTCAAATAAAAAGGGATTCCGTGGGAACACTATCAGATGTTCAATTTCAACACCATACACCAGAACAAGATCTAGGGTGTGGTTAAGACGGTGAGTCGGTTTATGAACACTTTGAGAGAAGCCAATAGAATCTAATAGAGAGATAAACTTCAAATGGGCCTTCAGGACAATAAGAACTTTGTCCGTTTTAAGGGCGAAATTTGACAAAAACGCTGCAAATTCTGATAAGAATTCAGAGTATGGACCAGGTGCTCGGTACACTATAACAAAACGTTGCTAAAAGAAATACTAATTGTTAAATATTGTATTGCAACACAAAATGGCGTATAACCTCTACACAACATGTCCTCTATGTGAAATGTGTTATCACAGCATTTTGTGTTTTGCATACAAGTCAAATACATACCTGGTGATAAATTTCAGTCAAAGAAATTCAAATGATCTAAAATTACATTGGAAAATTTTGTAATTCGTATTTTGCCCATACATAAGAGGTATCATATAAAGAGTGACTAAAACAAACAAATTTTTCCACATGTTTGTTCACAGATGAAGAAAACTTAGCTTTATTCAAACATTGTCACTGAGATAACAGAATAATGTATTAAACAGTTTGGAAAAAATATAATGCACATTTTTGTCAGGAACATACAAACAAAGTGAAGATGTGTAACCACGAGATTCTGAACATGCCGTACCAGAAAAAGTGGCACACCTCTGTCTTGTACTAATGTGCATTAATTGTACCACAATTGTTTCAACCACAGGTGATCTTTCTCAGGAAAAAGTAGTTAGTCTGTGACTGACCACCACACCATGATAACACCTACCTATATAATGAACTATACTTACATAAGTAGGCCTACCAAACTGCATTAAAATAACACAGTCAAACTATGCAGATACACTTACAGGACATTTACTTCCACAACATATGGTAAATCATAAAAACTGTGGTTTGCAACAGTAATTATTAGAGTTTGGGACTACTGAAACACGTATGCAGAGAATGAAGAGTGAACCTGACAAAGAAAATTACTAATGTCTAGTGTTGTGGCGTTTTTATTATTTGTGTATAACTTTTGTATAAAAAGTGTTTGAAAAATTATCAGGCGAAAATTATTTATAAAAGGTACTCTTATCCTTTTTTGTGTGAATTATGGTCTGCCATTCTGGTATTTTATTTTGGTCTAATTATTCTAAAAAAAAGGTCCTTCGCTTAAATTAGTGATTTACTCTGTTTTGTGGAGACACGTTGTTGACAGAATTTGAATGTACTGAGCATGACATGCAAGAGTGTTAAATCTGTTGATGCAAACGGACGAAACCTCTCTATTCTACTGCACACTCCACGCCGTGCTCTGATTTACTGAGCTCAGACGCAGCTTGCCAGCGTAATCTGTCAGCACACGCTGAAACCGGTTTGCATGCATACTCCGACAGAGAAAAACTGAAAAAAGGGTATGCCATCTCTCGTTGGGCCTCATTGTATGTTGCCGTGAATTGAGCCATGAAATGGCGCAGCTAACATTACTTAACATGGAGCCTTCCCTCCAGAGCGTGCACCAACACAGTACCAGACAAACGTTAGCTAATTTAGCTTGTTAGGGCGGAGGAGGGGTGGAAGCGCAGGCCGATATCAGGATAATTGTTAGTAGATTACGTTAGCTGGTATCTTAAAGGCCATTATATGTAACGTTATATTTGGAAAAGTCACTTCAAAATTGTGATATTTAAGCGAGTACTTTTTCAGTCATTCATTGCCACGCATTTAGTATAAACATTAGTCAGAATCAGTGTAACGTTAAGTTAGGCTAACATATCTTTATTTTCACTTTCAGCCAGTAAAGTTGGACTGTTGGGTAACTTGCAGCAAAGCAAAACAATGTTCAACTAGCCTGTTACAGCAACTTGTTGTAAACATTTTTAAGTACAAGACCAGATGTATTGCTATTAAGAGATTGTTAAAAGCCAATTTAAAATCACATGTAAACTAAATTACTTGATAGATTAAATGATTTATCTAAATATACTATATATGAAGAAGAAAGAGAAATTAAAAAGCTTAATTACAACTTGAGGAGCTCTGTTTGAATTTAACCAGATGGGTCTTTAAAAGAACAATGGCCAAATGGTTAGAAGAGAGCGAGAAAAATGCAAGTTTTTTTTTTTTTTTTTGCATTAGAGAAAAGAAATGGTCAAAGAAAAGCTTTAACTTCTCTTAATATAAATAGCCCCCAATCTACTGTCCCTTTTTCAATTTCAGAATTTGGCACAGCTTTTTATAAAAATGTATACCCTTCCAAGTTTAGTCTCAGTAACTGCCCCTTGTTTATTGAAGAAGTAAGTAAGTACATCCCTAACATTACTTTGTAATCACCTTTGTGATTCTAATATAACAGCTGCTGAAATAATTAAAGATATCCTTTTCATGAAAAAAGGAAAGGCACCGGTATAGACTGCTTTCTGTAGAATTCTATGAGCATTTTTGGGGATATATTCAGTATACAATATATTCAGGTTCCGCTGCTTTGTATGTATAAAGGATGTATGGAGCAGAAAGAGATGACGACCACCACTATGAAACAAGGTATTATTTCACTTATCCCTAAACAGGGTAAGGACACACGGTTTGTTGACAACTGGTGTCTAATTTCACTAATAAACAACTGACTATAAAATAATAGCCTTAGTTTATGCCAATAGCCTTAAAACAGGCCTTGGGGACATCATCTCTGAAACACAGTCTGGCTTTATTGAAAATTGTCACATCTTAATCTTTTTCTAGATTTCTACAAGGGTATTTGATACTATTGAGCATACTTTTCTTTTGAAGACTCTTAAAATATATGGTTTTGGTGATGCTTTTATTAATGTTATTGAGATGCTTTATAAAGACATTAATAGTTCTGTGATAAATTAATCACAATCCAACTAATAGATTTGAGATAAAATGTGGAATTTGACAGGGATGGCCCGTTTCCCCCTTTCTATTTCTGATGGTTACAGAACTGCTGGCGTTAAGTGGAATTAATAATAATATTGATTTTGACAGCTGACACCATTTTGTTTTAAAGGACAAAAAATTAGCTTTCTTATGCTTTAACTTTGGCTGAACAATTCTCTACATCAAAAATGACCAAAACTAAAGGTCATCTTAACTCTTGGTTGAAAGAGGTTTAAGTATGTTTGGTAGAACGCAGACGCTCTCTCCCATTTGGTTTTACCCTTCTCTCTAATTAGTTTTGAGTTATAAAAAATTAAAAACAATGTTTTGAAAAACAATGTATTACTGTTTATGTATGCTGCAGCCAGGTTAGTAAAAGATGCATTTTGTCACTGTGAAGAGGTCAAGACGGCCTACTATCTCTCACCTTCCCTCCTCTCTTCCTCTGACTCTAAAGACTTGATCAGGTCAAGTCTGGCATTTAGAAAGAAGCCTTTGTCCTCCCACCAGGAAGTAACCTTCTGTCTCCTAGCTTATATAACTACTCCTGTCTTTATTTAACCCATCAACCAACCCAATCTATCCTATTCTGTTACTTTTGTGTACAGATAAAACAAGATATGCTGTGTTCATAAGAGACCTTTTCAGCTGCTAGCAGGCATATTTTTGAACTTTGAAGAGAGCCAGACTCGCTTTGCTCTATAGGCAAAAAGGACAACTGCGACAGGGCCCCACATTACTAGGACTCCCAAAAGGTTTACTTGGTGCAATTCCGTTTGTTATAATGCAATAACATGTAATTTAATTTGGGAATATAGAAATATATAACTCACATTATCAACGGACATAATTTTTTTATTATTTTTTTTCAACCAGGACCCTATTTTGCTATGCATTTGTTTGTAAGTGACTAATGGAAATACTGACCTTTGACACTGGTCCAGTGTTGGACCAGTGTGCTCCTCCAGACAAAAAAAAACATTTTCACTTGTAAATCAATAAATTATATGCAGTAATTAAAGCCTATGTTGCAGGTTTAATTTTGCAACAAATCTGTGCAATTTGCTTGTGGGTAATAAATATTTGAACTGTTATCTATTGTATTTGATGGTGTTGATATTGCAAAACTGAATATACTACGAAAAGTAGGCACTATTTTACAGTGTTTTCTTTTTTCCCCCACAATGCATTGCATGACGTCACATTGGGGAGAAAACAGAGCAGCCTGCGTTGTCTTTGCCACTGGTCTGGCCAAATATGGCTTTTGGTCTTTTAATATTAACAATCTATGGTCTCAACTGAGTCCAGGTGACTTTATCATGTTTAAAATAATATTGGAGGGAAAGTGGAACACAGCTTAGACGGGGATGTTGCTCGGCTTTTCACAAGTTTAGACAGCTAGCTAACGCTACACTGCCGGACGTTAGCGCAACAGCTTTAGCCTAGCCTGCTAGGTAAATATTACAACTGCCTTTGGTGTTGCCTATGCGTGCGTCCATGTTGTCAACATAATACCTGTGGCGTTAGTGCACATTTTGTGCACATTTTGTACCATAATTGTATTGAATGAAATAATAAGCTTCGCTCCTATGAGATGGGTGAGCTAACTGAAGTAGTATGCTTTGCTCCTATGAGATGGGTGAGCTAACTGGCTATGAGATGGGTGAGCTAACTGGCTATAGTTAGCCTGTACGTATGCGGCTATAGCTAACGTTGCGTAGCCAGCCAGCAACTTCGGCAGTAGAGTTTCGGTAAGCTAACCACGACAGCGTTGTCGCGACAATCAACCTGCAGTGATGTTTGAAATGGAGACACGCATATCGTTTCTTTTCCCGGAGATCCAGGACATTATTTTCATTTATGACGTTAAAGGCAAAGGAAGCGTAGCCCAAGTGTGCGCGGCCTGGAGAGACGCGTCCTACCACAAGTTGGTGTGGAAGCCAAGCTACATCTGCGGCGAGCAATAAAGCTCAGATTCTCAGTTTAAGACCAAGTCTGAGCTACATGATTCATCGAAAGCCTGGACTGGTGATGGATTGATTTTGCTCCAACCTGTTCTTTCCTTGAAAACATCCATATGGATTTGTTTTTAAATGATGCGCTTTGTGCCCAAATAAGTAGAACATATGTTTAAATTACCCTCTGTTCAATGTTGTTTAACCAACCTTTAATGTTTTCTGAAAAGACATGTCTTTCCTAATAACAATATAATTCAATATTTATTACTGTAATACTGGTCACTTCTTTCCTACGCTACATCTGGAGTAAAGCTATATTGTCTGACTCAGATACTCAGTACTAGTACCTACTGTAGCAGTGGTAATAGTAGTGGATTGGTGTTTGTATAATTTCTAACACTGCTATTATAAGGTATCACCATATCTTGTTCTGTTTTCTTTAGATTATATGATATCAAGGGGAATGCTATAATGGCCCATAATGATTGTCTTGATACTGTCATAAGACGTTTATTTTGTATAGCCTGTCTGCGTGCAGTGAACTGGTGTTGTATAGGGATAAGTAGCCTTTTTAATATGACTCAGTCTAAAAAGAATGGTAAAGTTAATATAAACAATTAAAATACTGGTGCGTGCTGGTTGGGGAGGACCATGATCCTGTCTGAAATGTCACAAACGGATTTAGGCATTGTCAGATCAGCTGATTGCAGAGCGAGCTGATCGCGGGGCGAGCTGCTCGACCGGCGGCTCATTCCCCTACAACACACGTTCTCTACCGCAGCTTCGCCACCACGCGCACAAGCACCTGCCAAACACAGCGACAAGTTTTCACCGGAGGAAGAGGTAAACGCTTAGAAATAACACTAGGGGGGATGCCTTCTATCCCAATATCTAGAAAAGTGTACCAGTACTTATCTGAACGACGTGATCACTGTCACTAGATAGAAAGAAAACGTTGACGTTCAGTCGGTGCTATTCACTGATAGTAAAAAGTAAAGTCATTGTATGCACTGCTGCGTTGCTAAATGAAGGAGATAAATGAGGGAGACTTCTCTTGGCAATTCCTCATTTGCCTTCTCACATCTGTCAGGTTCGTAATTATACAGCTGCTGGCCTTTCCACCTCTTCCCCATCCCAGTCAGTCGCCGTAGTTCTAGTGCTAGGCTAAGACTTTGCTCCCCATTGTGACCAGGGTACAACATTAGCACCATCTACCAGTCAAATGCCTGTAAAATATGAACGTGGCTTGCAGATTTGCTTCACTCACCAGCCAAAAAAAAACAATGGTTATATATTGAGTGGCGGGTAACATTTGAACGCTCACTAGCCATTTGGCTGGTGGACAAAAAAGTTAATTTTGGACCCTGATTGTGACGTCATCGCCAAATTAACTTAATAAACCTGTGAATACCAAAAATGACCAACTGACATTTAACACTATTTTTATAAATGATATACATATCTTGAGTGCTTTTTGTACCCAATAATCAACAGTGGTGGTTAACCTGCAACATGGGCTTTAAGTAGTTTTTAGAATCTGTACTTTTTCTTTTATCGAAGTATGTTTTGTTTTAAGTAAAAAAAATGTAAATAAAAAATGCAAGGAAAAGATTGTGCCTGGAAACTACTGCAGTAAATGATGGACAGCACCAGTTTGTGTTTATTGGTGCTAAAATGACAAGAAGAATGGAGACAGACAGTTAAAATGCTTATGCTGGTAAATGCATAGAAAATAATAGTAGTTGGAGTTCAAAACATTACTCTTTCTTCCTTTTAGCTAAAGGTTTCCTTAATCCTCCTTCATTCAAATGTAATACAATCCCACAGCCAAGGAAGTCTCTCATCAAGCCACAAAATATAATTTTTTCACGTAAATTCGACAACCTACTGCAGCATATCTTCCTGTATATTGCACAGTAAATATGTTGTGGTACAATTGACTAGATTAAGAAAAGATAAGGTCAAGTATTATCTCTACAAACAAAACAAAAAAAGGGATAACAATTATGGAAGACAAAACAGATTCAGACACCCATCAACTTCATTAGATTTCATTCATGGATTTCTTGCCTGAGAAAACTATTTGCAGCAAACTATTTTTCTAAATGGATGATAATTACTTTATACCAAGGGTGCTATTTTTTATGTACACAGAGAAACTCTTCTCAGTACAACAACCTGTAAAGTCAAGGGGGGCATGTAAAATGCGTAATTCAATTCAGTGCTTTGTGCACTTGAGGGTGAATTTTACTCACAGCTAAAACCAATGAGTGCTCTCAGACAAAATATCATCCCCTACAGGCTTGTTCATTTACCTGCACATTTACCGCAAAGCCAGTGTCTCCATTTCTACCATTCATTAGTGTTAATTTCTCCTCAGGGATATAGGAGGAACATTAAAGCACAGAGTCCCTTTTTGAGATGCCAAAAAGAACGAACAGCTCTCACCACTCACACTGAGTGATGAACAATGTCCTGACATGGCAACTAACTGTTATGTATCACACTTCTTCCTATATGTGACACATTGAAATGATAGGCGTTACAGCGTGGAGTGATGGATTCGGCAGTGCAGAGGGAGCTTACATGCAATGGTTGAATTGTACAGTAGGATATTTATCTCAAGGTTGGTCTAAAAGTAAAATTAAGGGATTGTGAAGCTCAAGTGTTTCAAGGTTATGGCCACATCAATTCATTTCCTTTATTTTCTTATTTTTAAGATGTGTTAAATGGCACCATCTACAAAGACATAATTGAAAATAATGATTCAGAATAACAAGTTACTTGAATTCCAGAGCTAAATTTACATTAGGTGCTGCTGTATTTTTAACTGTAAATAACTTTATTTCTATTGTGAAGAGGATATACTTTTTAGAACCAAGAATATATGTGGCAGTGCAGAGCCGCAGCAGTAAGAGTACGTACATGTACAGGACTGCAAGCAGTGGAAGTGAATAAAAGCTATACAGTACATGTCCTTTTTTGGTGTATAATGTGATGCATGATATGATTAGTGATGAAACATAACTACATAACATAAATGTTGGGCAATTATATGTTAACATTTCTGACTTTCTGACATGGTGCTGCTTCAAAATGTAGTTTGAATGTGAGTTGATTTTACCATGCTTTCTGAAACATAACCCAAGAAACAAAATCACATTTGATGTGATGTTTACAACTGAAATGTCAAATGTTTGATCTTTTCATTTGATACTGTAAGTGGCCTGATCTGAACCCAATTTAACTTTGAAGTAACATTATTTTCTGCGATGTGAAGCCATGCCTTAGAACATGGAGGAACTCATTGCTGCAAACGAGACATTCCGGACCACGAAACTCACCAGAGAGGCCTGCAACAATTATTGTACATCAACCTTTTGGACATTGTGATACCATATGTACTGCTAATGTACTGTATTGTAAGACTGATATTACTATACTTAAAGGTATACAGTGGTGTGAAAAAGTGTTTGCCCCCTTCCTCATTTCCTGTTCCTTTGCATGTTTGTCACACTTAAGTGTTTTGGAACATCAAACCAATTTAAACAATAGTCAAGGACAACACAAGTAAACACAAAATGCAATTTGTAAATGAAGGTGTTTATTATTAAAGGTGAAAAAAAATCCAAACCATCATGGCCCTGTGTGAAAAAGTGATTGCCCCCTAAACCTAATAACTGGTTGGGCCACCCTTAGCAGCAACAACTGCAACCAAGCGTTTGCGATAATGTGCAATGAGGCTTTTACAGCGTCCTGGAGGAATTTTGGCCCACTCATCTTTGCAGAATTGTCCTAATTCAGTTACATTAGAGGGTTTTCGAGCATGAACGGCCTTTTTAAGGTCATACCACAACATCTCAATAGGATTCAGGTCAGGACTTTGGCTTGGCCACTCCAAAGTCTTCATTTTGTTTTTCTTCAGCCATTCGGTGGTGGACTTGCTGGTGTGTTTAGGATCATTGTCCTGCTGCAGAACCCAAGACTATGACCTTAAAAAGGCCGTTCATGCCGTTAGGCCCACCAAAGATAGAGAGCAAACGAGCAAAGTGGCAGTTGGTCAACTCCCATACAACTCCCATAATTCCACGC
>JABXJD010000375.1:0-90000 GCA_013375575.1 Percina caprodes | reverse complement strand
GTGGTGTTTGGATATAATATCACAGAACTGTCAATATTTTTATAAAACATTTCAACAGCGGATATAAAATTTGGTCTGAAATCAAAAATCTGAAGTGCTTTGAGTAAAAAATAGTATTGTAACGTATCAAATGCTTTATAAAAATCAAGAAATACTATTAGTGGATCAGTATTGATGTTATCATAATAGTCCAGTAGGTCTAGAACAAGTCTTATATTGGAGCTAATGTGACGATTAGACATAAAACCTGTCTGTGTTTCATTTATTACCTCATGAAGACCTCTTTTTAACCGTTTAGCAAAAATCAATGATACAATTTTGTAGTCAATATTTAAGAGCATAATAGGTCTCCAGTTTTCTATCAATAAATTATCTTTTTCAGGTTTAGGGAGAAGACATATTAAGCCTTGTTTCATACTTGTGGACATTTCCTTTTTTAGAGTGCATTCTTTAAATAGATCAAATAGAGGATTTTCAATAAATTCCCAAAAATGTAAATAAATTTCAACTGAAAGCCCATAATTACCAGGAGATTTCCCTTTTTTCATTGAGCTGACAGCCTCTGAAATTTCCACTTTAGTAATGGGACGTTTGCAATCCATTTGAAATTGTTTAGATATAGTTGCTGTACATGCTTTAATTGACTCAATGAATTTATCACAATCATCAAGTTGAATATTTGACTTATTTATATTGCTATAAAATGTAACAACATATTTTGAAATTTCTAAAAAGTTAGGTGAGTTAGGTTAGTCAAATTATTTCTCTTGCGATTTCGTTTCTCTAAAGCAAAAAATAACTTGAATTTCTTTCCTCTTGTTCCAACCATTTTGCTCGAGACCTTACAAATGCCCCTTTAGCCATTTCAATATACATATGATCCACTTCCTCCTTTAATTTTTTCAATGTTATTTCTTCTTCCTCTGAAAAATTATCCTTAGTCATTAACATGTTTAATGTATGCATGAGATGGATTTCTTTGGCTGTGTTATTTTTTCTTATTACTTCACTTCTTTTAATTGCTATTTCTCTGACTTTAAATTTGAAATATTCCCATTTTGTATGTGATTCCCTTCATTATTACCAAATATGCTATTGGCAGCTTTTTTTGCTAAATCACAAAAAACTCATCATCTTTTATTAAATTATTATTCAGTTTCCAATAACCACGTATAGGCCTATTACCATTTTGTTGTTTTGTTCCTGCTAGATGGATTGAAATTAATTTATGATCAGAAAATGGGGCATAACTATGTGATGATTCTGATACAAATTGCAGACAAGAGGGAGATATAAGCCATAGATCAATTCTAGACTGTAAGGCTCTACTGACGTTGCTCCAGGTGAATTCGTTAATGTCAGGATTTAAAAACCGTCAAACATCTATAACTGCCAGTTGTTCACAAATATATGCAGTACTTTTGAATCTTGAATGTGGGATTAATCTTACAGGTAGTCTATCTACAAGGTCATCTGGAGCGTCATTATAATCACCTCCAATAATCAAGTGTGCATCCTTATATTTGTTTTTTAAGGTTTCAATTTTCATACAAAGTTGTGAAAACATTATTTTTGCTAGAGCGGTATTATAGTTATATAAATTGCAAACTATAAAGAAAGAATTGTCTAGTTTGAAGACCAAAATTATCCATCTACCCTCATTTGAGATCACTGATTCAACTATATCTCCTTTAAAATTATTAAGTAGAATGGCGACACCTGCAGAATGTTGAGATGCATGACAAAAATAACATGTATCGCCCCATTGAGCTTTCCAAAATTTCACATCACTGTCCACCGAGTGAGTCTCTTGTATAAAAATCAAATTAGCATTTTTTCGTCTACTGAACAAAAAAATGTATTTCCTTTTTGTGCTTTTACGAATACCTCTTACATTAAAAGATATTATTTTTAAGGAACTAAAAAAGAAATCTGTCATGATGAACTAACAAAGAGGAGATTGAGCTGGATGTCTGTTAAAGTTAACGGAACTAGTTAAGGAAAAGATACTATCAGAGATTAGTTTACCGTCAGGTAGAAAGCTCTGAACACGAGAACCTCGAAAAACTCCAAAAATGTTTTTAGTTTTAACTATTGGAGTGAACATATTGCCCTTTTAATTATGTATAAGAACAAAATAGCCCATAAAAATGGGTGATGAATTTAACTTGAGTATTTTGCCTCATTTACTCAAAAGTTTAGCAAGTCAAGCAATGTCAATATTGTACCTCACATTAACAGAAGTATAAGTTATGCAGTGTGTCTCATACTGTTAATGATGACAGCAGGACCCTGACATTTAGTTTTCTTTCCGTCCTTGCTTCACAAGGGGCCACAATTTATTTCTGCACAGTCTCTCCTGTTGGGTTAAATCCTCAGTCATCCGGAGGTTCTTTCTCTTCATGACATCAGCGTTGAGGGAGGCTCTCCATATTTTAAATCTGAAAGTGCGAATGGAGAACTGAATGATGATTGGACGTGTGCTTTTTATCCTCTCTCGGACGTCCGACCCTGTGCACGGTGTCCACCATGAATCCAAGCTTGCTCTTTTCCTCTGGGATGATTTCAGCGATAATCTCCAGCACCTCCTTCCTCACATCCTTGTTGCTGCTTTCTGGAAGATTCAGAAGACGAAGATTCCATCTTCTACTGTACCGTTCCGATTCTTCCAATTTCTCTCTCAGGATTGTCATCTTGTCATTCATCTTCTTCACTGTGTCCTCCATACATTTCCATTGGTATTCAAGCCCTTTCACATTTTCCTGCACTCTTCGGTACAATTTCGGCAGTATTTTTCATTACCATTTCTTCAAACTTCAAAAAACGGTCATTTAAGCCATTATTGGCTTTTAGGATTGTCTGTATGCTAGTTGGTATATCACTAAAATTAACCAGCAAAAGTCCTTTTGTTCGGGCATATGAACTTACAAGAAGTAAGGGCAACGTTCTACTCCTTCGTTTATTGATGACATAGTCTCAAAAAGTCAATTTTTGGTACTCGGTCAGAGTCTCGGAGCTCAGAATATGACGTCTGCACAGGTCGCCATCTTGGACCAAACCCCTCATTTACCAGTTATTCAAAAACAAAGTACAATGATGAGATACATTTTCAAATGGTATGGATGGTACTTTGAAAATACTGCTTAGATTTGTTTAAATTGACAACAATATCAGAGCATGCCAAAATCATCTGTGTCTGAAAACACCCTTAGACCCCAGAGGGTTGAATATTTCCTGTATAAATTACTCATAATAATCGGACACACAAAAGAAACCCCCCATTTATTTAATGGACTGTCCATCCTCTTGTACAAAGTTGAAGTGACGAGCAATTTACCTTTTTTCTCCATAATCTTTTCAATAAAGGATAGAAGACAGTCTATGAGGATAACTAAACAATAATTATTGTTTCCATTATATTTCATATCACACAACATCTGTTCTCCTGTAACCTTCACCAGCAAAAAGTTAAAATTAAAGATTCATCACCGCGGTAGTATCATGTCACCACGGTTATCATCACAGCCCTAGGTACAACCGCTAACCAAACTGCTAAAATTGTTCAAAATGTTTCATCAAGTTCTCATTGGCTTGTGTACACCAAATGGTAGAGATAAAGAGAATAAACTAATACAGCTGTGTCATTTATGACAGCACAAAGGGAATATTTCAAATCGGTTAAATCTAAGGTTGAGAGGTTCTGCGTATATCCCTATACTGCCTCTATCTGTCTCCTCGGCAAGAGGAACAGGAGCATATAAAGGAGCCAATGCATAGGAGGAATATTTGACTAATAAAAAGCTCTTTCCTGCCTTGGCTGCTGGCCCATCCTTTGTGGTGCTTTGCGTTTACAGTGCCACGCTGTGAAATGGAATTTGGTTGGCAAAACAATGAAGCCGCCCGCCATGACTGTGAGTTATGCACTCTAGCTCCACAATAAGGCAGTGGCAAAAATATGATGACTCAAAGGGAAGGGCAAAGTGTCATATTGTATATGCATATATCACTCAGTTGCAAGTGGCTTATTGCTAAGGGGTGCAGTTCAATATTCTGCCTGGTAAAGTACAGTGGTTTTCATGTACTGGTAAAGTGTTCCAGTAGGATCTTGGCTTTTACAATTACATAAATGGCACTAGGCATGGGCAGGAGATCCTGAAACATCATGATTTTGTGGATGATGGGAAATATGGTAAGTAAATGAACAAAAAGCAAACCTCATGCTCATCATGATCCAAAGCTGATAGTGTCCCTCGCTATGGTCGGCAGCACTTGGGGTGGAGCTACACCAGAGCACAGTAATACATGTATCCAAGCCACACAGTTAGAGATACAAAACATGTACAAAATCTTAAGTTGGATATGATATCCTATGGGGTGTGTTTGCCATAGAACCACCAACCGCCATCTAGCTGACTGACCCAGCACGCAAAAAACCTACTGAATTGACCTTAACACTGCACGAGCAAAGCGTGCTACTTGTTCTGTTGTTGGCTGCAAGAACCAACCGAAAAGTCGACATGCACTTCCATCATCTGAGGATGTGAAGACCCAGTAGAGTACTCCCTATTTTTGGATCATATTCCCAGTGGAACATGTGCGGTTGTGAAGTTTATGTTTACTGTAAGAAGCGGTTATCATCGTAAAATTCTTCTTCTGTTGGATTTCTGGCATGGCAAAGTGCAGCTTAGCAAATGAGGCCGACAGATGCAAATGCAGTGCAGATGCTGAAGACTGGGAAACACTGCATAACATATTTACAGCATAATAAAGCTTTGACACAAAATGCATACAGTTAACACAACATTTAAAATGCTTGCGTGTTTGTTTTCTCCCCAGCATGTTTCCTTGGATCAGGGAGGCTCCAAAATCATGGTTGCAGCTGTCGCCGTGGTCCTGCTACACGTCCTGCGATGCCCTGTTACATCCTACTACGCTCTGTGGTGCAGTGCCCTGCTATACCATGAACTACTACAAACTACTATGTTTTTAGTCATTGTTCCATTACCTTTTACTGTGACTGTTTTTGCCACTATTCATTTCAACCCTAACCGTCCCGTCAGACACCGCCTACCAAGAGCCTGGGTCTGTCCGAGGTTTCTTCCTAAAAGGGAGCTTTTCCTCACCACTGTCGCACAGTGTTGCTTGCTCTGGAGGGAACCGGCATAATGTATGGTCTAACATTTCAGAAGTATCTCGCAATCCAGATCATCAGCAGATTCACTACAATGTCGTACTTCATACATATTTAATTTCATAAATATCTAACCCCCGTGAAAATGCACAACATAAAAATAATTAACAGCCCTTTATGCACTTTCTGCCCAATAAAAGCACAAGGTACATGTCTTCATATGTTCTGGGAGTGCTCTTCTGTTGGTCAGTTTTGGAACAATATTGCATTCAAAATGTCCACCTTGATTAATGTTAATGCGCCTGTTATTGTCAATGTTTTGAACCTGTCAGCCTTTTAGTTTTCTAAAGCTCAAAAATGTGCTGTTTGCTGGACTTACAGATGCTAAGAGGATGATTGCTTCCCGTTGGAAGTCACCTCATGACTTATCTGTTCATTTATGGATCCTTTCTTTTTTTGGATGTCTTGTACATTTAACTCTCGATGGCTCGTGTGGGTGGAGCCGTGGGGAAGACTTTGGAGACTTGGCACAGCATTGCTGAGTCCTTGAAGGCAATGCTGTAGCCTTTTCTTTTGTTTGTGTGTGTGTCTGTTTGTGTGTGTCTGTTTCTATGTGTTGTTTTGTCTCCCTCCCTCCAATTTTTCCTCTGTGATTTTGTGCCCTGGGACGCGTCCCACTGTCCGATGTCCCATTGTGTTTGTAACTGTTCGTGAATGTTATGTTTAATTTTTTTTTCTGAATATAAAAATAAAAATTTGATCACAAAAAATAAAATTGATTTGATTTTGAAATTGATTTGAACATCTTTCACAAACAAGCTCAACCATGACCAAAACAATGGATTTTGACTGACAAATTTGCAAATGCTTTCATACTGTATGTCAAAACAGCACTAGTTTAGGCATTTAACATGTATTCCATTGTTACTAGAAACAGCTGATTGAAGTTATGCAAATAGATCAATCACAACTGATTCCCCTCTAAGAAACACACTCAGCTGTTGACCATCTTTTTTGACAGTATTCTTTATATGTTACAGTAAGTAAGTGTTGTACTTTGACAGCAAAGTTACCGTAACCAAAGTCACATTCCTTGTTTGTTTACGCAAATCTGGCCAAAGCTGATTCTGATATGTTACAGTAGTACATACAATAAAAAGAAGACCTATTTGGGCTGATTGTGTGGAAAAGGTTTTACAATACAGTAAAGATGAATACAAAGAAAGTAAGAAAAATCCTGCACGAGGGAGAGTAAGATGAGTTCCAGGACTATTCTGTCTCTGTTTCCCTTTTTTCATAAACCGTACATTCTGTCTCTGCCAGATGTGAGTCAAGTGCAGATTTGAGTCGTGCATGCTCAGATTTAAACAGTTTACCGCATAACGTGTCATACCGAGGAGAGTCAAGTCAGACCGGTTCTGGATGAGTGCAGATGTGAGTTGCGCATGCTGGGCTATGACTGACTAAATGTTCGTGTTGGGAGAGAACATGTGTTAGTGTTTTGGAAGAATTATGTGATTTTTACACGTTTGCAGTGTTTTGGTGGTATATTGTGTTATTATATAAGTGTATTATTGTGTTTAAACTTAGTTAGTTGGAGTTTAGTTTACAATGTGTGATTTTGAGCATAAAGTTAACCAGTTTTGTCAGTTGTGTGTTGTAGGTTCTGTTGGTGTGTTGAGAGTTTAGGAAAATTGTTAAAAGTATTGAAATAATTGTCATAGCAATCGTAAAAAACTGTAATCAATGTTTGTGCTTAAAATCTGAAAATGGATTTCATTAATATTATGACGAGTGTTACTTTGTAACAATAGCTAATACGACATACCTATTACAGACATGATAGAATGCAAAGACTTAAAGAGGCCTGTTTATTTAGGCCTCCAAGTTTTTAGACATGCACAACCACATTGAGTCTATTTCAGGTAGTGAGTAGAAGAGCTAATAGATGACAAGTACTCATCCCACTGGCAGATTTGATAACAGGTAAATGGGTAATTTGCAGTAATAGTTTAAACATCCATCCTCTACAGACTTACATTTAGATATTTTAAACAGAATTTGAATTTAGAAGCATAAAAATGCTTTGCCACACAAATAAATTTAATCTAAATCATCCAAGAACTCTCAAAGGACCACCAAAGGCAGCTGTTTTTCTGACATGTCACAAATAAAAAGGGCCCGTGGGCTCTTAACAGCCTGTGGCCTACTGCAAAAAAAGAAAGCTCAGCGCTTGTTTTCTCCCAGTGTTACAGTAATAGGCCAGTGGAAATGAATGTAATCAATGCACTTTGTTCTCCCCAGTGATATAATTTCTTCTTATTACTTTTTCACCCCATTCGCCTCTCAGGCCACCAGCAGAATCTCATTTTATCGTATTTTACATTATCTCTGGCTTCAAACCCCAGTGATGCTAAAAAGCAATTACTACTTCAAGTTGCCGTCTGCCTAAGAGAGCCACACAAGATGTCCTTGCCAAACTGCAGAGGATTCCTACCCAGTCTGTGGGTGACATTCAAGCTTGTCCTGTATAAGCACAATTTACTAAATTTAGAAGCAAATAACTGATTATGACAAACATGGCCTTAAAAAGAGGCCTTTGACCAGGGACAATCCCAACAAGGTAACATTTGTCAGTTTAATACCAGAGCTCAATAACCCAAAGACAAACAACAATGGGATATGCCATTTATTAAATTAGAACATCATCTGAAATCTCACCGCCTGTCTAGACGGGAACCTTTATCAGCGTGATGAAATATGAAATATGAAAGTTAAAACTGCAACTTTTGACAAAAGTACAGACCTGCACCTGCCTAGATATTAAATTTAAGGTGGACTCCACTAACTTTACATATCATGTTCAGTTTGTTAAACTCCCGGGAGAGTAATATTCAGCCTAAGAAAAATGTTGTAAAATGTATTTTGCACCTTTTGATAAATACTTCTAATGTCTGAAAAATTAACCCTCATGTTGTCATAATGATGCCATCAGGTGATGTTTTTTTAACAGAAAGCCTGCATTACAAACTGGAGATATGCAGTTCTATAGGCATTCACATTGCCTATACAGGGAGGGAAGGTCTATTAAAAGATTCTACTGAGTTGACATGCCGCTCTCAGACCCCGGTGAAGGCACGCACACACACAGCAGCCCACACAAGACATTCAACGCAAGCAGCCCAGGTGTACATCAACCCACAAGGGGACATCAACAGCCAAAAGCAGGGTTGGCCCAAAACACAGCAAACTGACGATGTGCTGATGCATGCTCCCGTGTAACAGTAAAGGGGAGGAGAAAACCTCATCCTGCCAAATTTAGTTCAAATGACACAGACATTCATATAATATGTCACAAAAAGTTAGATTTTATTTCCATCATTTACACTTTCAAAATAACAGAAAAAAAAATGGTGTCTGCAAAAGTTTGGGCACCCAGCAGAGTTTATAGCTTTGGAAAGCTGAGATCTGACAGTGTCATTGTCTGGAAAGACCAGGTGATGTTAATCTTAAGGTTTTAAATGCCCAGACTCATCTGACTGCACAATCCATCCAGAAAGACCAGGCAGACACTGGAGTTGTGGTACACCATTCCACTATAAAGAGATGCTTGTACAAACATGGTCTTCATGGAAGAGTCATCAGAAGAAAACCTCTTCTACGTCCTCACCACAAAAATCAGCGTTTGAAGTTTGCAAATGAACACATTGCCTGATGCAATGTGGAAACAAGTTCTGTGAACAGATGAGGTTAAAGTAGAACTTCTTAGCCGTAATGAGCAAAGGTACGTTTGGAGAAGCCATGAACTACTACAAAGAACTACTACAAACTACTATTTTTTCTATTTTTGTTATTGCCACTCTTCATTCTAACCCCAACCGGTCGTCAGACACCGCCTACCAAGAGCCTGGGTCTGTCTGAGGTTTCCGCCTCAAAGGAAGTTTTTCCTCGCCACTGTTGCTTGCTCTGGAGGAAACTACTAGAACTGTTGGGTCCTTGTAAATTCTGGAGTGTAGTCTAGACCTACTCTATCTAGTCTAGACCTACTCTATTTGTAAAGTGTCTCGAGATAACTCTTGTTATGAATTGATACTATAAATAAAATTGAATTGAATAGAAGAAAGGGCACAGAATTTAATGAAAAGAACCTCTGTCCAACTGTTAAGCATGGGGGTGAATCAATCATGCAATAAAATTTCAGCAAATTATGGACGCTAACTTGATGCCATCTGTGAAAAAGCTGAAGTTAAATAGAGGATGGCTTCTACAAATGGATAATGATCCTAAACACACCTCAAAATCCACAGTGGATTACATCAAGAGGCGTAAACTGAAGGTTTTGCCATGGCCTTCACAATCTCCTGACCTCAACATAATTGAAAATCTATGTCTAGACCTTAAAAGAACAGTGCGTGACAGACAGCCCAGAAATCTCAAAGAACTGGAAGACTTTTGTAAGGAAGAATGGGCGAGAATACCTCAAACAAAAAAAATAATAGTTTAACAAAATCCTTACCATTAAATGTCAACTCTTAAGCAACGCTGTTCCACATTAGTTATTTGCTTTGCAAATGGAGATTAAATACACTGTTCCTTCAGATAAACAAACAGAGCAAAGCACACAGAACTATAAATAGCAGGCTGCTCGGGGACAAATGCAATAGAGGACAAGCGAGATGGCAAAACCTCTGTACGCACTTAAATTACCCAAAGTTATTGCAGAATACTAAAGGCAACTAAAGCAATTAGTTTTCCAGGAGCTGGTCAATTGTCAAAGTCTGCAGGCAGAAGAACCATTATGTATACAGTACTGTTTTAGACCATATCTTCAGCAAACAAGATTCATTACTGAATATGAGCAGTCACGCTCAAGACAGTTCATGGAGTTTAGCTAGCATGAATGAATTGTGCAACAGTACAGCAGTGGATTCAAGCAATAAGATGGGAGTCATCAGCAGGAAGAATAGGACAACTGTGGGATTCTGAATGTTACTTGTTCAATGACATTTTGTCATCACATACTTCAGCTGTAGACAATTTTTCTGTAAGTTGAGCTAGTCAGTGAAAGCAATGCAGTATTATGTTTGCAAGTGCCAGCTTGCTAACACATAGCTAACATTAGCTTACTATCAGCTAACTTGTCATCTCTGGTAAACATAGGTTGCTAAAATAATCCTTTGAAGTGCTTAAATCTAATGTTTTTGCTAAAGTCAGGCATTTTGTATTATTCATTTATTTTTTTGCATTTTTTTATTCTGAATGAAGGAACACTTGGGACATGTTTTATACTTTGTGTGAATATAATCCAATTAGCCATATTTTCTTTGTGTAAACTCTATATTTTGGATGTAGTCATGTACATCATTGCTAACTTCGCCAAGTCCATCGCTAGCTCTCCCTGTCTGGGAGATCTGGCCAATTGATGACATTTACCAGAATATGGGTGCTTTAAAGTGCCTCAGTTCTCAAATGATCTCCTTCCTTTGGTCAAGAGATCGCTTAAGAACTGAGGAAAACAAAGAAAAACACTGAAGAATTGTGTAAAGAAAATAATACAGAAATAAATTATTGGGATTAAATAGGGCGGGATATGTGGAGGGAAAATATTGAATAAATAAATATAACTGCATTTTAAATCCAAATGATTTTTCAAAATAATACAAATAATTGGGAAAATTAAATAGAAACGTTAATCAATAGGGAAATTAATACAAAAGTAATGCTTTGTAAAACAAAAGGAACTGTTTTTGTTTCAGCTTGAGCATGACAAATGTAAACACAAATTGCAACAGCAGATTGAGGTGGAGAGGATTCAGCAAGAAATTGAGCAGGCCAAGTTAGATCTGGAAGGGCGCTGCTTGTCTTTAGCACCTGAACGTAAGGGATCCAGCGGCGATCAGAGCGGGCAGTCATCTGGAGCTGTGCGCTCCTTTGACAATAATTTAAGGCTACTGCCTCAGTTGATACTTTTTTGTGTTTTTTGAGCATGTTGCTAAGGTTAGGGATTGGCCTGATGCAGATTGTGCGTTGATGCTTTAGTGTGTGCTGACTGGAAGAGCGCAGGAAGCATATTCATCTTTGAGTGCAGAGGATAGCTCTAGTTCAATAGTATCAAGTCTGCTGTGTTAAAAGTGTATCGCCAATATTCAGGTCCTGGGAGAGACGTAGTGGTCAAACTTGCATTGAGTTTGCTCGGGACCTGAATGTTTTTTGGTTGGATGCGCTGAAGGTCACTACTTTTGAGGGTCTGTGTGATCTTGCTGTTTTGTCAGATTTTCCGCTATCTGTGTCGTTAACTGAGTTGGTACAGGAACAGTAGGGTGACTCTTCCCTTAAAGGAACGTTTGATTGTGTTGCATCTGCTAGGGAGATTAACAGTGTAGCAAGTGGGTATTTTATTCATAATGGCTTGTTGTTGAGGAAATGGTTGACTCTGGGTGGTGACTTTGTTGACGATGCTGTCGTTCAGTTGATGGTGCCCACTAAATGTTGTCCGCTTGTCTTAAAAGTTGATCATGATGAGATTGGGCACTTTGATGTGAAATAAACTTATCTTAACATCTTGAAGCATTTCTTTTGGCCGCGGATGATGAAAGACGTTGCAGCATACATTGAGACAAGTCATGTGTGTCAGCTAATGGAAAAACCCAATCAGTCTGTTAAACCTGCTCCTTTACAACCTATTCTGGTTGTAAATGAACCATTTGAGCATCTAATTGTAGACTGTGTGGGCCCGTTACCTTGCTCTGAGTCTGGCTGTAGATACCTGCTGACTATGATGTGTCAAAATACACTAAGGCGGTAGTGAAAGCACAAAGCCAGTTAATTTCGGTCTCTGGCATTCCGAAGGTCATCCAGAGCGATCAGGGGTCTAATTTCTCTCCGCACATGTTCAGTCAACTTTTGAAGTTGTTGTGTGTTCGTCATAACTGGTCCCCAGCCTATCATTTGCAGAGTCAGGGGGCCCTGGAAAGATTCCATCAGACTCTGAAGTCTCTCCTGCGTGCATACTGCACAGAGCTGGATAGAGACTGGGTGGTCTTCCTTGGCTTATACTGGCTGCAAGAGAGGCTGTACTGGGTTTAGTCTTAATGACTTAGTTTTTGGACACAAAGTGTGTGGGCCCTTGGCTGTTTTGATGGATGGCTTGGTGGAGGCTGAACCGCCAAGAAATGTGGTTGATTTTGTCAATGGCTTTAGGCATTGTTTGTTTGTTGCAGTTGAAATGGCGAGGGAGAAATTGCAGGTGTCAGAGTAGGATGAAGAATATCTATGATTGCCATGCGGGACAGGAGTTTAGTCCGGGGGATCAAGTTCTTGCTCCGATTCCTGTTGTGGCTCGCCGTTTCAGGCTAAATATGCTGGTCCTATACGGTTGTTGAGCGGAGGTCTGACCTGGTTCTGCCAAGTTTTTTAGCACGTTTGACTTGTTAATGGGAGGGTTAATGGCAGATTCCGTTGTCTGCGCGTGCTCGAGAGGTACCAGCATTTGTTACATCATCTGGACTCTATTCTTATAGAGTCATGCCGTTTGGTTTGAGGAACGCTCCGGCCACATTTCAGCGATTGACGAATCGCCTTGTGTCTGGTCTAGAGAGTTGTTCTGTTTATCTGGATGATCTCGTTATTTATAGTGAGACATGGCACGCTCATCTTAATTGTAAATGTCTGAGGCGCGTCTGACTGTCAATTTGGCCAAATGTGAGTTTGTAAGGGCTACTGTGATGTATTTGGGACATGTAGTGGGACAGGGCCATGTAGCTCCGGTCCAGGCCAAAGTTTGGGCGGTGGAACATTATCTATGCCTTCAACTAAAAAGGAGTTGCAACATTTTTTGGGTTCTGGTCGGATGCTACAGGAGCTTCTGTAAAAACTTCTCCACCACTGTTTTTCCTGTGACTGGGTTGTTGAAGGCTAGTGCAACGTTGTTGGCGTCTGATGAGTCTCAGCAAGCCTTTGAGAACATCAAGTCTCTGTTATTTTCTTCTCCTGTGTTAATAGCGTTTGATAAGCCATTCATGCTCCAGGTAGATGCGAGTCAGTTTGGGGCAGGTGCAGTTTTGCAGCATGAGGATGGTCAGGGACTGGTGAGACCGGTTAGCTTCTTTTTGAGGAAATTCAACCGTTATCAGCTGAATTATTCAGTGAAAGAGAAAGAAGTGGCGGGGGTGGCCTTTGTGTGATCCAGGGAGTGATACCTTGCTGGCATTAATTATCTTGTTGTCCTGAGTTGATTACGGATTTGATGCAGCAGTGAGCGGGGATAAAAGCTCCGCCTGGTACGAGTGCGCGCTCTCTTGACTGCAATCTAGAGATCAACCATGGCCTGATCAGCCCGACCACCACAAATTGTTTTGAGTTTATTTAAGTTATAGAGACACAAATATATGTTTAGTTTATTCTTTTGTTAAATAAATCAGGTTTTATCATTTATGCTGCCTTGTTCCCTCGTTTGTCATGGCCTTGAGCCAGGTTGTGACACCGTATACGTACCTTAATTCTTAATTTCACGAATTATATGAATTTTTCACATACCGTTACACTGATGCAGACTCAGAGCCTGTTAACTGCTTACCCTTCTCAGTCATTGTTGTAACTTTATTGCTGTAACACAACAATTAATAATGCGCATCTATCTTGCTGGGGTAAAAATACTTTAACAATATCAAAGCAAGCTGATGCCAGAGTTACTTTAGTCGCCCACTTTTCAACAAAATATCTGTGGTAAAGGTAGTGTTTTGACAACGACCTTACAATATTTTGTTTTGAGAAGGAAGCACTTTAAAGTTGTTAGTAGTTAGTTGTGTATTTATTTAAGTTCATTCAATAAACTATTTTGCAGTGTGCACAATAAAAAGTTTCATTCTATCTAATTTCCTTCATATATTGTGGACATTATTGTGTTACATTAAAAAAAAAGTTATATTCTATATACACTCCTGACAATATAATAAGCCTTTAAAAATATATAACCCCAGTCATGCAAAAGAAAGAATGTACTGTGATACAGCCGGAATCTTGAAAAAATACTGTGATACGTTTTTGGTCATAATACCCAGCACTAAGACAAAAGAGGAAAAAAGAAAATATCAACAGAAATATCAAGTTTCACGTCATTAATTAATACCTACAGCTATTTTTATGTTATTTTGGTACATTTAATGGAGTATTAATTTATTTATTTATTTGGTCAGCTTTTGTCTTCCATAATAAATACATTAAGCACAACAAAGCTCAACAAAAGAGGCTATTCAAATCAATGCTGCCTTATTAGTCAGTGCAGGAGTTTATTTTTTAACACTCAATATTTCTGAAGCAGAAGCAGTTCATGGGTATTATAACAAATTACATGGATTTAAGATTTTGTACTTTACATTTTATCTAATCCATAATGCTTATTAATTCTCTACTGGATATTTGTCTTATTATTTTTTACTTGTGCATTTTCACTTTTCTTGTATGGAAAACATGTGTTTGTCTATTCTTGTCCTCCACTGTGGTGGATAGAGGCATAACTAAATGTGGAACATTCTATTCTGCAATTATCATTCTGCTTTCCATACAGCCCTGTGGGCTACTCATTACTCAAGGATTTGAGATAGTGATGGACTACTTCAATTTATTCCAGTCTGCACATACAGCATACAGTATCACATTACAGTAGGCTACCTCACAATGGATGCTGAGACTATTCTGAAGAAAATCAGTAGTGACATTCTTTTACAGTGGCTTTATTTCCTGATATTTCTCCCGATATGCCACCAAGGGTGAAAATTCTGAATATAAATCCCACTGTTTGTTTGATGTATTTGTCAGCTTCAATCAATGATTTTGCATTAATCAGGCTTCATTCGAAATTCATATTGCTGCTAATAAATGCCATTGCCTATAAATCATGTTGAAATACTCCTTACCTCTGGCTCCATCTCAATACTCACACTAATAGTAGTAGTGGGTCATGTTAAAAGCTTTTTTAGTATTGAGAGGTGATGTCTGTTACTTTGCAGATCTTAGGCTTGCAGAGCAGATAAGAACTTCACATTCCCTGAACAAAGATGGCAAAAGGAGAAGAATTATCTCTGTGTGTGTCCATCTACTGAGAAATTGCCTCAAAGACAAAGGGTGTTGTTACTTACAGTGATGATGCAATTACTCCTATATAGAGACAAATTTGACTGGTGCTTTCTATCAAACTTTTTTATTTTTTTAAGATGTATCTGAGCTAATGAATGTGTAAAGAGAAGGGCAAAAAGTATTTGTTGGTTTTATCAATTATGAACAGTGAACAAATGTATGATAGTCATAGTATCAATTAATTTAATTAATTAATTTAATCAATAATCAATTAATTAATTTAATCAATAAATTTAATTTATCAATTAAATATATCAACTAAAGATGTTCAGCATTTTAAATGTAAACATTTTCTTTTTTTCTTTGTTTTATATAATCAATAAAGTACATTTGGTAACTTTCATAAAAAATTACTTTGTCATATTAGCTCAAACTATCCTTATGTCTAGTTTGAGTATTACATGAATAAAAAATCTCTGAAAAAAGGGCATTCCTTTGCCTCCTCCTGGTTCTCCTAATGGCATAAGGAGAGCCAAAGAGTCTCTAAAAATGTTTGTCAATGACTGCTTGTGAATGGTGAAAAAAAATAAAAATAAAAATCACAATTCTGTTACTGCTTTGCATTTCTCATCTCAAACGTTTTCAGAAACAATGTATTGTACCATTTAGCTGCAGAATGAGTGTGCTCAGAATCTCATGTACTTATATTATTATAATATTGACAGTTTAAGCAATATGACAATTTCTTTTATATAGTTGTTACATCCTGAACCTTTAACCCTTTGAATCTCTTATGTTATATTTACGATATGTCTTCAGGTTTTAAAAAAACTTCAAATATCAGTTTATTAATGGATAAAAGAAAGGAAGTGTTCCAAGGATGTCGATAGGACAATCTAAGCCTTATTAATGGCAAGTTGTCATAGATTTTGCACTCCTATTGTGTGTTTTATATAATAGATTAAATGTTGTTGTGAAAACATAAAACTGTCTCCATCTCAAAGACAGCTATTTGGTGAGTCAATCCGATTAATAGCTGCTAGCAGTTCCTGTTTGCATGGTAATGATTGATAAATGATTTATGTTTGAAAGAAAATACCTAAACATAATGATTAATATGTCAAAAAATAATCTCAACTCCATACATTTGGAGGTTTTGACTGCATCTCACATTCTCCATCAGAGAATTGGGTGTGCTTAGGTTTATTAAGTCCGGGTAAAGCAAAAATAAATGTGTAAGTCTTTGACACCACCGGAAAATGTTATTAACCATCAAACCAAATCTGAATGACTAATCGGCAACTATTTTAAGTTAGGTTTCCAAAATCGTAACGAAAGCAGTTCATAATGATTTATATAAACTAAACAGGATATTTAGGGGTCCAAGCCGAAGGATGCGTGCACCGCCGGTATTGCATAGCAATACGCGGTTCAGACAGCAGGGCTGTGGAACCCTATTGTTTTCCTAGGGTTTCTTTTCCATTATTCTTCCCCGCATCAAAGTGCCGCTGCAGCCTAAACCGTACATGGTGGCGATGCGCCATTTTCAGGACTGGTCCAAAACTGCGCAAAGACCTCAGCCGCAAAAATTGACCCACTTCCACCACTAGGTGGCGCTATAGCAGAAAAAAAACGCGTTTGGCCCTATAACTCCCAAACCGTACATCGGAAATTTAAAAACCTTACATCCACGCGTTCCCTGAATCCTACTGAATCTCGTGATATAGGCCACACCCATTTCCGCCCAGACTGTTATGCGAAAACCAACTTTTTCGAACTCCTCCTAGACAGTGCAGTGGATCTGCACGAAACTTGGCACATAGCATCTCCAGACCGACCTGACACAAAGTTATATAAAGATTATTTATAGAATAAAAATTGCGCATATTACGGGCAAACAAATTTGTATAGGTAACTATGAAAACACTGACTTTGCCATATCTCGGCCAAAATAAATGCTGTCGAAGCCAAACTTTAGAATATTCCTTGGTATGACCCTCTGAGGCTCTGAAACAAATTTCACGAACATTGGCCACTAGGGGGCGCTACAAATACAAAAACCTGTATCTCTCGGCCATATCTCGGCCAAAATAAATGCTGTCAAAGCCAAACTTTAGAATATTCTTTGCTATGAACCTCTAAGCTTATAAAATTACTTTCACCAACATTGGCCACTAGGGGGCGCTACAAATACAAAAACCTGTATTTCTCGTGAACCGACTGCCATATCTCGGCCAAAATAAATGCTGTCAAAGCCAAACTTTAGAATATTCCTTGCCATGACCCTCTGAGGCTCTAAAACAAATTTCACAAACATTGCTCACTAGGGGGCGCTACAAATAAAAACACTTTATATCTCATGAACCGCTCATCCGATTCTTACAAAATTTGATGGGTACCATCTAGGGCCACTCCTGAGGCGCCCCTTACAGTGGGATACTGATTGGTTCAAGTGGACGTGGCCTACGGGCCAACGTCTGGATTAACCACTTCCACTAAAGTGAATTACGTGAAATTAATAGGGTAGATGTAGAAAGCCCAGAGTTTCATTGTGCTATTAAGCCGTACCGTTACGAGCGCCTCTCCGTATTTCCCAACGTCTGCCTCCCCCGCCGTTTCGCTTCGGGTTCCGGTTTCGTGCGCTCCACTGGTCGTGGGAGCCGACTTGCGCGGGGTGGCTTGGACCCCGTTGAAATTGCGTGCTGTTCTAGTTTGTTTTGTTATTTAGATAGAAAGCTTTGCCTTCTGGCTCAGCTCCCTTTTTGTCACAACGGTGCGATAAATGGCATGTAAAACTGCACCTGCTGCTCCGATTCTCCGACCAATCTCACGCTCCATGGTCCCCTCACTTGCAAACAAGACCCCAAGGTATTTAAAATCCTTCACTTGGGGTAAGGACTCACTCCCTACCTGAAGAAAGCACTCCATCGGTTTCCTGCTGAGAACCATGGCCTCAGATTTAGAGGTGCTGATCCTCATCCCAGCCGCTTCACACTCGGCTGCGAACCAATGCAGTGAGTGCTGAAGGTCACAGACCGATGACGCCATCAGGACCACATGATCTGCAAAAAGCAGCGATGAAATCCTGAGCCCACTGAACTGCAACCCCTCCCCGCCCCGACTACGCCTCGATATCCTGTCCATAAATATGGATTGGTGACAAAGCGCAGCCCTGGCGGAAGCCAACCCTCACCTGGAACGAGTCCGACTTACTGCCGAGAAACCGGATACAGCTCTCCCTTTGGTCCTACAGAGATTGGATGGCCTTGAGAAGGGACCCCCTCACCCCATACTCCCGCAGCACCTCCCACAGTTTCTCCCGGGGGGACCCAGTCATACGCCTTCTCCAGATCCACAAAACACATGTAGACTGGTTGGGCATACTCCCAGGCCCCCTCCAAGATCCTTGTGAGAGTGAAGCCCGGGGCCCCCGTCTGGAGCCAGGCCCAGACGGCGGGCTCGTCAGCGAGCACCTGGTGGCCGGGTTTGCCAAGGAGCCCGGCCGGGCACAACCCGAAAAAGCTACGTGGCACCTCTCCCTCCAGCCCATGGGCCCACCACCTGTGGGAGGAACCAATGGGGTCGGGTGCGCTGCTATATGGGTGGCAGCGAAGATCAGGGGCTTCGACGGACCAGACCCGGGTGGCAGAGGCTGGCTCTGGGGACGTGGAATGTCACTTCTCTGTGGGGTAAGGAGCCAGAAATTGTGCGGGAGGTGGAGCGCTACCAGTTAGATCTGGTGGGGCTTACCTCTACGCACAGTTGCGGTTCTGGAACCATACTCCTGGATAGGGGTTGGACTCTGTTGCCCATGGTGTAAGGCGCCTGGCGGGTGTGTGGATGCTCACAAGCCCCCGGCTGAGCGCCACTGCGGAGGAGTTTACCCCAGTGGACGAGAGGGTCGCCTCCCTCCGCCTGCGGGTGATGGGGGGGAAAACTGTGACTGTCGTTCGTGCCTATACACCAGACAATAGCGTATTCGGCCTTCTTGGAGACCTTGAATGGAGTCCTGTATGGGGCTCCAGTAAGGGACTCCATAGTTCTGCTGGGGGACTTCAACGCACACGTGGATGATGATGGAGATACTTGGAGAGGCGTGATTGAGAGGAACGGCCTCCCTGATCTAAACCAGAGTGGTTGTCTGTTGTTGGACTTCTGTGCTAGTCATGGATTGTCCATCACAAACACCATGTTCAAACATAGGGATGCTCATAAGTGTACATGGTACCAGAGCACCCTAGGCCAAAGGTCATTTAAATGTAGGCTAAATATTTGCAATTTTGAGGTACTCCGTTTGATAGCAAGGCTTCATTTATGGATCTATCTATCTATCTATCTATATATACACTACCGTTCAAAAGTTTGGGGTCACCCAAACAATTTTGTGTTTTCCTGAAAAGTCACACTTATTCACCACCATACGTTGTGAAATGAATAGAAAATAGAGTCAAGACATTGACAAGGTTAGAAATAATGATTTGTATTTGAAATAAGATTTATTTTACATCAAACTTTGCTTTCGTCAAAGAATCCTCCATTTGCAGCAATTACAGCATTGCAGACCTTTGGCATTCTAGCTGTTAATTTGTTGAGGTAATCTGGAGAAATTGCACCCCACGCTTCCAGAAGCAGCTCCCACAAGTTGGATTGGTTGGATGGGCACTTCTTGCGTACCATACGGTCAAGCTGCTCCCACAACAGCTCAATGGGGTTCAGATCTGGTGACTGCGCTGGCCACTCCATTACCGATAGAATACCAGCTGCCTGCTTCTGCTCTAAATAGTTCTTGCACAATTTGGAGGTGTGTTTAGGGTCATTGTCCTGTTGTAGGATGAAATTGGCTCCAATCAAGCGCTGTCCACTGGGTATGGCATGGCGTTGCAAATTGGAGTGATAGCCTTCCTTATTCAGAATCCCTTTTACCCTGTACAAATCTCCCACCTTACCAGCACCAAAGCAACCCCAGACCATCATATTACCTCCACCATGCTTAACAGATGGCGTCAGGCATTCTTCCAGCATCTTTTCATTTGTTCTGCGTCTCACAAACGTTCTTCTTTGTGATCCAAACACCTCAAACTTGGATTCATCCGTCCACAACACTTTTTTCCAGTCTTCCTCTGTCCAATGTCTGTGTTCTTTTGCCCATCTTAAACTTTTTCTTTTATTGGCCAGTCTCAGATATGGCTTTTTCTTTGCCACTCTGCCCTGAAGCCCAGAATCCCGCAGCCGCCTCTTCACTGTACATGTTGACACTGGTGTTTTGTGGGTACTATTTAATGAAGATGCCAGTTGGGGACCTGTGAGGGGTCTGTTTCTCAAACTAGAGACTCTAATGTACTTATCTTCTTGCTCAGTTGTGCAACGCGGCCTCCCACTTCTTTTTCTACTCTGGTTAGAGCCTGTTTGTGCTGTCCTCTGAAGGGAGTAGTACACACCGTTGTAGGAAATCTTCAATTTCTTAGCAATGTCTCGCATGGAATAGCCTTCATTTCTAAGGACAAGAATAGACTGTTGAGTTTCAGATGAAAGTTCTCTTTTTCTGGCCATTTTGAGCGTTTAATTGACCCCACAAATGTGATGCTCCAGAAACTCAATCTGCTCAAAGGAAGGTCAGTTTTGTAGCTTCTGTAACGACCTAAACTGTTTTCAGATGTGTGAACATGATTGCACAAGGGTTTTCTAATCATCAATTAGCCTTCTGAGCCAATGAGCAAACACATTGTACCATTAGAACACTGGAGTGATAGTTGCTGGAAATGGGCCTCTATACACCTATGTACATATTGCACCAAAAACCAGACATTTGCAGCTAGAATAGTCATTTACCACATTAGCAATGTATAGAGTGTATTTCTTCAAAGTTAAGACTAGTTTAAAGTTATCTTCATTGAAAAGTACAGTGCTTTTCCTTCAAAAATAAGGACATTTCAATGTGACCCCAAACTTTTGAACGGTAGTATATATATATATATATATATATATATATATATATATATATATATATATATATCCAGCTAAATCTTTTTCATTATTTTGAAACATCTACAGTATAGTTCATTGTCTGATAATATTAAAATAAAAACAACAATTACATTATATTTCTTTGCCCCAAATACAAAATAGGTATGTACTTGTTCCCAAATAGCATGCCATGGTAATATAAAGTATACATCAAACATTATCAAAAGGCAATGGCCAGAGGGAGTCGCTTTATAAAACATGTTAAATAGTTTACGGCTGACATGACTAGAAGCAAACAAGAAGCAGCTTCAGGCCACAAGTAAATGCCACAATATTGCATAACTGCTATTATATGAAGGAAAACATTGTGCAAAAGGTGAGAGCTTTTTGCTACTGTTCTTATCATTCTATTAGACCCACTACTATAATTATTAGCAGTCATATTCATATACTTACTATAGATGTTAATGTTGTGGTTAAGATCCCTTCTGTTATGGTTTGACAATATAAATACAATGAAATTGAACATTTGGAAGCTTCTTTTGCCCATTGTTGCTCTGCTGTGGCCCTTGCACTCCTTGGTGCTGTGAGTTTTCTGGTTGCTTCAATAATTAAAACCTCAAAAGTAATTTGGTTATCTAGTTTTATGTGTATGCGCACAAGCCCAAACTGTCTGTTTTGAGTAGGCTATATGAACATATCAGAGTTGGCATATTTCATAGTCTAATAATTGTTTTATAACTACAGGCGCACCCACCCGCAACGACGGTAGCGTTCCCCAGACACACCCACACCACGCTGGATGTTAAGCCTCTATAATCCAAACACAAAAATAATATCACGGAAGGAATTGTCGGCTTTATTTCTCAGGATATGAGGCCCATTGGTGTTGTGGAGGGCTGAGGTTTTAGAACTTGTTAATATACAGCGCCAGCACACCACACCATCACGCAAAATGTGAGGGACTCAAAGAGAAAGTTTCAGAGTTAATACAACACAGCGAGGCACTTAGCTTGACCACAGATATGTTTAAATATACATTAAACTGGACGTGCCTTTTGTGTTTAAGAGTAAAAGCTTTAAATTAATAGTCTAGTATTTGTGTCTGAGCCGCAAAGCCGAGCGCCGATGTTCAGCGCTCCGTGCGAGGACGATGCACAGAGCGGTGATGCAGCGCTGTCAGAGCCGACAGACAAGTGGCATTTCACTGCAAAATAATTAGTTCCAAAACGATTTAATATACTGCAAATAGCCTACAAGGACAAGTAATGCAGGACAGTACAGTTTTCCGCCCCCCAGTCAATTTTTAGTCGAAATTTTCACAACTTCAGTCGACCAAGATTTTCTTTGGCCCTAGAAAATAGGGATATTTAATTTCCAAAAGTAAAAGATTAGTTGAGGAGGATAAAACGAAAAAAAAAGTTTAGGATGAGGTGATCAGGGTGATTTCTTTTTTTCCCTTATGTTACTTGTCCCCTGCATGTTTTTGTCTGTGTCCCCTGACCCTGTGGCTTAGATCCACTGCCACACTTTTTCTTCAGACTTTTTCCTGCAACCACAGCTTCTCTAACACAAGTGTCTTTTGAGCCCTTGTGCACTCAAACTTTTAGTTATGGATTTACTTTTGTAGCAGACCTTCAGATTATGAGAATGAATCAACATGGTCGATCAGTTTTCCCTTATGACAGTGCCCAGAAATTACGTTTAAATATTAAACAACTGTTGCTAGCACAGTAGAGTGCAGGGATTCTACAATAATTTCATAAAAAATAATTAACCACCCATTCAAACACTACATTACTGTATATTAAATGTTGCCATTTATTCTGTACAAGTAATCTGCTGCAGGCTCTAAAGGTAGTTAATGTCAGATAATCACCAAAGTAAATAGGATAGTCCTCTCAAGACCCTGACAGTCTGTAAAAAATTTCATTGCAATAAAAGTGGGTGAGATGGCGCCCATGTATCAAGGCTGGGTCCTTACCGCAGCAGCATGGGTTTGATTCCAATCTGGGCCCTTTACTGCATGTTAAGGCTGAATCCCATTTCTCCATCTTACCCCTACACCTTACCCCTAGCCCTTGAAACCAAGTGGTAAGGGCTAGGGGTGAAAACATACCCCTATGAAATGGGGGTATCAACATACAGCATTGATCACAAACTTTCAAGATGCCGTTTGCAAGTTTGTTTATGTCACTTGCATCTATTTTGCCAACAGTGTCATATGCATTTATATATTTTATAGTTATTTTATGTTCACTTTGGTGGTACAGAGGCAGATGTTCTTATATGTGTAGTACTTAGGTCTGTTTGCAATACATGTTTATACACACACGGTGTGTTGTATATCTTTTTCAGTTGTCACCGTTTTGAACGTCATTGATGTTCAGAAAAACATTTTGTTAACAAAAATCTGTCTTTATTGCCCAATAAATTAAACATATATTACAGAACCATTATCAACTATTAGAACCATAACTTACATGTCACACCCATGAAAAGGCACTCAAATGTGTAAAACAAAAAAAAGACACAAAACCATAAACAAATTAACTACAGCTATTCTAATATTCCAGACCAGTCTGATGCCCGTTGGCCAGTAACCCTTCCCTCACATTTTTTTCCAATAGTATCATGACCAACAACAATGTACAGGTGCATGAACAGGAATTAATTACAAATGATTACAATAATACAGTACCAATGCAATAATGAATGAGTACAACATGAACACATGATTTAAGAAACTTCTGCTTGTTTTCAGCCCTAAAGTGGATCAGCTGCTGTGTCCTCCTGCGTGCCTTTGTGATACAGGATGGTATTTGTAAAGCACGTAGTGATGTCTCCAAAGCAAGTAGTGTTGTGCACTGATATCAAACAAAATTCTCTGCTAATGGTTAAAACTGTAGACATGTATACAGTCCATTCAAGGCAGGGAAATGTGGGAGACCCAAATGGGCCTCTGTGTCTGTGCAACGGTCTGAATGAGATACTACCATATCAACGGAGCAATAACATGCACAGCAGACTATATTACAACTCTCCAAATCTTGGACAACAGAGATGGGAGGAGTTATATTTTGAATGTGCACAAAGTTGTAAACATGAGCATAAATCTGATGACACACATCTGAGCTATATAAAGTCCAGGGGTTGATAAATTCATTAAAATTAATGAATGTATGATTCACATGAATAAGTGCCACATGCACATTTAAGGAGATTTACTTCCCCAACAAAACGATATTTTCAATTGTTTCCAGCATAAATTGATGTATAAATGGGTAGAAATAGTTATAGCAGAAACATTCACTGTGTAATACTCAAAATTATACTGTATATCTCGTCAAAAAATCTGGAAACAAAACCTATGCCATTGGGTTGCCAGGCCAGCTGTGACTGGCCCAGATGTTTGTGCCAGCACCAGGGGAGGCAGATACTGGGAAACGTTGGGCCACTATTGTGCTTCTCTAACCTCTGTGCATCTCTAACTGTAACTGTAAATAATTCATTCAATGTTCATAAAATTAACAAATAGTCTTTATTTTCCCCAAAAAAGTAAATACAGTAAGTGGGGCACAGAGGATGAGGGCCAAACATTACTGAGCCTTGGCACAAAAGTTAAACGATTAGAATTTATGTAAATCAGTTACATTTCTCATTCTTTAGAATTGCAGTTGATCCCTCTGGTAGACCAACATTAAGAGAAGGAAATTTGTGTGAGATGGACCTGTTCACCACAGACCCAAATCTTCTCAGCTGTTGCTACTGACATATGCTACTGTCTCTTCATGTGGCTCATTATTTTTGGCACATTGTATGGGTCACTTTTTAGATCATAAGAAGGTAATACAATGTGTAATCAAGTGATAACTGTTTAAATTAATGTAAATGCTAAATGCCCTAATACCTGTTGATACTACAACAGTGCAAAGGCTCTTAACCTAGAACATAGTTGCAAGTATACACTCACCTATAGGATTATTAGGAACACCATACTAATACTGTGTTTGACCCCCTTTTGCCTTCAGAACTGCCTTGATTCTACGTGGCATTGATTCAACAAGGTGCTGAAAGCATTTTTTAGAAATTATATATACACATATTGATAGGATAGCATCTTGCAGTTGATGGAGATTTGTGGGATGCACATCCAGGGCACAAAGCTCCACCACCCAAAGTTCCACCACATCCTAAAGATGCTCTATTGGGTTGAGATCTGGTGACTGTGGGGGCCATTTTAGTACAGTGAACTCATTGTCATGTTCAAGAAACCAATTTGAAATGATTTGAGCTTTGTGACATGGTGCATTAACCTGCTGGAAGTAGCCATCAGAGGATGGGTACATGGTGGCCATAAAGGGAATGGACATGGTCAGAAACAATGCTCTGGTAGGCCGTGGCATTTAAACGATTCCTAATTGGCACTAAGGGGCCTAAAGTGTGCCAAGAAAACATCCCCCACACCATTACACCACCACCACCCGCCTGCACAGTGGTAACAAGGCATGATGGATCCATGTTCTCATTCTGTTTACGCCAAATTCTGACTCTACCATCTGAATGTCTCAACAGAAACCGAGACTCATCAGACCAGGCAACATTTTTCCAGTCTTCAACTGTCCAATTTTGGTGAGCACTTGCAAATTGTAGCCTCTTTTTCCTATCGGTAGTGGAGATGAGTGGTACCCGGTTGGGTTTTCTGCTGTTCATCTATCCGCCTCAAGGTTGTGCGTGTTGTGGCTTCACAAATGCTTTGTTGCATACCTCGGTTGTAACGAGTGGTTATTTCAGTCAAAAGCTGCTCTTCTATCAGCTTGAATCAGTCGGCCCATTCTCCTCTAACCTCTAGCATCAACAAGGCATTTTCGCCCACAGGACTGCCGCATACTGGATATTTTTCCCTTTTCACACCATTCTTTGTAAACCCTAGAAATGGTTGTGCGTGAAAATCCCAGTAACTGAGCACATTGTGAAATACTCAGACCAGCCCGTCTGGCACCAACAACCATGCCACACTCAAAATGGATTAAATCACCTTTCTTTCCCATTCTGACATTCAGTTTGGAGTTCAGGAGATTGTCTTGACCAGGACCACACCCCTAAATGCATTGAAGCAACTGCCATGTGATTGGTTGATTAGATAATTGCATTAATGAGAAATTGAAAAGGTGTTCCTAATAATCCTTTAGGTGAGTGTATATGTACAAGACTGTATAGCCCACAAAACAAAACTGTCATATTTTTTAAATCAATTATTTAAACCGAAAATACAGGTCGATGCGGCAGCCATTGTTGCTTGCTGTACAATAGCCCTTGTTTACAAGTAATCTCGCGTCCTTACTTGGTTTGAAGGGGTAAACACCCCTTCCTCTTAGCCCTAGCCCTTAATAAGAAAAAAGAGTAATGGGACAGCACTAAGTCTCACGTGAACGTGCAAAACCTAGGGGAAGGGGGAAGGGGTAGGATAGAGAAATGAGATCCAACCAAAATATATCCTTAAAAAGAATTAGCATGGCTAATGAAAACAAAAAGTGGTTGATTCCATGCAAAATAAATAACAATGACACTCCCTTATGGATGGACCATAAAAATAAAATGGATACAAAGGCGATTTTCATTCAAATAAATATTTAAATATGGTTAGCACCACAGCTTTTTTTTTAACCATTGCCATGGCAACGGATAATCTTCTGTATAAAGCAACTTGTGGAAAGTTGTGGTGGTGAGGTTTGCAACCCTACTGCCTCTGTGTCTAACTGTCCCTTGTCCTCACTCCCGGCGGAGAATGTCTTTCAAGCTGTGTCTCGCCGCACTCCACCCAGCGAGCTGCAACACACTTTACGGTCCCACGGCCATTTACTTAAGATCAGCTGAAATAGATTTCAGCTACGGCCCATACAACTTCTCTCCAACTTGATAAGAGACGTAGCCTCGTCTATCACTTGACTCTGATTCTATGGAAGGTTACACCCAGATGCTATCAAATACACAGTAATAAAAAAATAGTTTCCTAATTACTATGGGCTCAGTCTCTCTCACTCTCTCACACACACACACACACACACACACACACACACACACACACACACACACACACACACACACACACACACACACACACACACACACACACACACACACACACACACACACACACACACACACACACACACACACACACACACACACACACACACACACACACACATCCCCCGGTAGGCCTTTTGACAGCTTGGAGGTTTGCTAAATAGGTTGCTATCATAAAGCTGGCTTATAAAAAGCTCATCTGGTGCACACCATCTGTAAACACAGATATGAAGAAGTTAATGGAACCTGTGCAACCTGACACCTTTAAATTGGGAGTATATTACCGCAATGATGTAGTGCCAGCATTTGCTCTATAGCCATGTAAGAAAAAAAATTCACATTTGAGCTACTTTTTTAAAAGACAGTGTACTACTTGTTATAATGCTTATGAGTTATTGCTCAGTACAAGTAAAGTGTTTATGTGGAGCACATGTAAGAACCTTCATCATATTACAGAAATAAAGATGTTTTTCAATTAATTGGTATGAATATTAACGTTGTATATCTCTCCTTGTACGTTTCCCTGTTTCTCCCAATGTAGCTTCTGTTTTACTTAATCTGAGAAGGTGGCAGTCAGGACAGGATCACAAGTTGCCCTTTCAGTCACAGTGTCACATTAAATAATGTAACAAAGTTGTAGAGACCCTTCATACATCTTAGTCAAGCGATTCAATCAATTGTTTAGAATCAGAATAAGATTTATTTCCCCCAAATCCTATTCAGCAGATCACAAACTGCAGGTAGTAAAATATGCAGCCGAAAATGGTTACTGAGCAGCAGAAAGAAAGTTTGGAATGAGTGAGAAACTGGCAAAAAGGTTACTTTTACTGCAATGAAGAAAACAAAGGAAGCTTATTGCGGGCTAAAAGAAGAGGCTTGTCAATGGTATAGTTAAGTCTCCCCGCCCTGGTAGTTGTTCTGTGTGCTATCGTATAGTTGAATAATCGTTACATTAACATACACCTACTGTATTCAGCTTGTTATTCTTTGTGCTATTGTTTAGCTGAATAACTTAACCAGACACGTATTATATTCAGCCTGTTGTTCTGTGTGCTGAAAGTCTGTTCTTGGTCTTGGATGTCCAGTGCAACATATATGTTTTTTTCCTCTTCATGACGCATATTTTGACTGATGTGATGTATACTCCGGAAGGATTTATAGTCCGGAAAATACAGTACTTGGTGTCTGGGCCGGATTAACCATTAGGGCAACTGGTCATTTGCCCAGGGGCACAGGGCACCTAAGGGGCGTTGGGCTCCGTAAAATATTATGTTATCACATTACATTATAAATGCAGTCATAACTTTCCTAATTATATGTAGATTGCAACCCGTTCAATCAAAATATTATGATAATTCATGTCAAAAACAGACCGTGGTAAAATTGGTATTATATTGGAAGGTCAAACTGCATAATTGATTTTTCGAATGTGTCTAATAGCCAACGTCCAATATAAAACCAACTTTACCACAGTCTGCCACAGCGAGTTTGGTGTAGTGTGGCAGCCCTGCAAAGACTGGAGCGATTGAGTTGCCCCCAGAGCCTCAGAAGGTGAAGTCAGTTTCTCCAGGTGAAGTTTAAATACATGTTAATTTAAAGTTTAATTTGTAATGAATGTAATGTATGCTAAAGGCGAGTAAGCATCAACAACAGCATGTCTATTACGTTAGCCAAAAGTCAAATCACTCCCTTGTTATTTGTAAGCGCATTCTGCCCTTTGATTAGTTTTGATTTAAGCAAAGACAAGAACAGCATAATACAAAATATTCAAAACTGGTATGTTTGAATTCATAATATTAAGAGGGTTGCGGTTTCGGTGGCATTACGTTGCTGAGACCGATCATTTGTATTAAAATTCTGAGTAGTGCACAGGAGGAAGAGAAGGAGGGAAATGAAGAAGGAGATGGCAGTAAACTGGAGAGACCAGGCGGGTTAGAGCAGGAGATTACCACAGAAGAAGATGCAGAAATAAGTGAAAGAGAAGAGGCCAAGGAAGAATTGACTGTGAGGGATGACGAGGAGGCTGCAGATTCAGAATGAGGGACAGGGGTAGAGAATGATCAGGTGGAGGCAGATGAAGAGGCCAGTTGTAAGGCCCATTTGTTAAAATGAAATAAGAATAGTAGTACATCAACATAAAATGTTGATATAGTTGATTGTAAAACAATAAACATGATCTTGACTTTGAACTGCCAGAAACAGTGCAGCCAATGGTTTACTTTTTTCTCTATACACACTAATTGCCTGCTTCATGGCTGGTGATAATTTCACATTTCACATGTTAGTAATAATCTCTGGATTTAAATTAAGGCTTCCCCAGCTGTCTGATTTATGTCACTGTTGCAGTCAAAATGTATTTGATTGGCTACATATGGAAACATCTAATAATTACTGTAGCCACAAAGTTCTGTGAAAGATTAATTGTAAAAGTCACTTTAAACATCTGTTGTCTCTTGAATGCACTTTATAAATGTGGAGGCTATTGTAAATACATATATCTCCACTGAGCAATGCAGAAGCCTGATTTGTTATTATGGAAGTATAGGCTATAAGCAGCAATTGCAAAGTCGCTATCATCAAGATGCTCTTGATGATAGCGACTTTGCAATTGTTGCTTTGGGGTAGGCGGGGTCTTGAGTCTTGTTGGGCCCATGAAATTGTTAATTTCAAATCAATTTTATTATTAATCCGGCCCTGAAGAGTCTTCTGGGTTAAAAAGTTTGTTGTTACTGTCTCAAATTTTGTTCAAACCTTGTATATATGAAGAATATGTCACAAAACCAAGGCCTGTAAAATATTTCTGTTCAAATCATTGTCTTCATATTTTCAGCCCTTGAAATTACTTTAGTTTTACAGCCTGAAAATCACATTATCTGGGAAGCAATATCTGGACATTAATATAATGGAAAGTATTATTCAGGTTAGACAGAGAGAGAGAGAGAGAGAGAGAGAGAGAGACAGGTTAGAGAGAGAGACACAGGTTAGAGAGAGAGACAGGCAGCCCAAACTTTGTAGGTTGGAAGACAAACATGTCAATATGACTGAACCATTACAAGGTTGTACAGCATACTACATACATACATACATAAAAGTGTGAAAAGACTAACATTAAGGTTAGACTATACTTTGAGCAAAATCTAAGTTGTTTTCCTGGATTTGACATAGAATGACCCAGCTGCATGTAATTTGTCTCAAATCCTCCCACTTACATTGACTCAGGCAAGCCAAGTCTACTTATACAGTGATATATTTCGAAAATAAAACTTCTGCTCCTATGAAACACAATTTTGGCTGTTTTTAGCATTATACCTTTTAATGTGACGGTTTCAGCAAGAGGACCCAAATGCAAGACTTTTGACAGACAGGTAACCACATGCACATGGAAGACAGCATCGATTACTAAACACAACACAATACACAAAACGGCCACAAGAGTGGCACAAAGGCAGTCAGTCAGAGCAGGATCCTGATAGGTATGTAATTCACGGTGGTGCCGGAAAAAGCTTTAAAACGGACCTTGAAAGTGCTTGAAAAGTTGAATGAATTTGACCAAGGAAAAGGTGTACGAACCCTGAGTAGCAATTAGCAAGTTTGTGTGGCACTGTGTGGCCCCCTTGCTAACACCACAGCGTGAGTGTCATGAAGGTTAAAATAGCATTCCATGCTGTTTTGGAGTGTGCGGTAGTCAGTGTTTAAAACCTTAACTCTAATCCATGTGAAAATAATACAGTAGCTGGCTGTGGGTCAAAGACTAATTATGTTAGATAATTCAGTTCATAAGCAGAATTCATAGAGGTTTAAAAACAGTGAAAGTAATAAGAAAAGTTCATAAATGATTCAGTCTGGAGTAAAGCTGTTATTTTTGTTTTTATGTCATTTGGATTTATGAATTTCTTACTTGTGTATATATGTTAAAAGGGCTAATTTGACACCAAGGTAGACAGTATCTTTGTAGCTACGGTCACTTGCTAAATACTCACCCGTAGTCCCTGTAAGAGTAATTAAACATGTAGTTGGATACTTAACATGGGTACTGACACAAAAGGACAGTGGAAGCAATGAAGTATGGTTCCAAGTTCTGTGGATTATAAAGTGTATTGTTACTGATAATAATTTTGTAAGAGTTATGAAAGTAGCTGATGCCAGTAGCGCAGAAGTAGAAGTCCAAGAGTGAGAAATTCCAAGAGTGAGCGTCACCTCATTCTCAAAAGTTTAACATTTGCTAAATGCCAAACCTACTTTATTTCACTCTGCCTACAGTGTGACTGCCATCTTACACAAATTTGCACTTAGACCAACCCCCAATACGTTGAGGGGTAATGGCCCGTTCAACGCTGCTCGCAGCTTTAATTTTTTTAAATTTTACTACTACTTAATTACTACTTACTCATTAACTCATCCTGGAGCATGCTATTGCACCAAACTTGGCAAATTGCATCTCCAGACAGACCTGACAAAAAGTTATTAACAGAATTTTTATAAGATAAAAATTGGGCATATTACGCACAAACAAATTTGTGTAGCTAACTAAAAAAAACAAAATGAAGGCTATCAACGCAAAACTATTTCTGTTTGCCATGACCCTGTGAAGGTTTCCCACACACACAAATTGTCCAATAGGGGGTGCTACAAGTACAAAAACTTTATCTCATGAACGGCTCATCCGATTTGACGAAATTTTACTGATTGGTTAAAGTGAGACTGGCCTCACCACTTACACTAATGTGAACAACTTTAAATGTACAGGGTAGATGTAAAATGGGTCATGTACAGGGCCTGAAATTAACACCCGACCACCCGCCAAAGGCAGGTGAATTTTGCAATTGAGTAACACTGTCAATCTACCTACCATATTGGCAGGTAGCCAATGAGAGTTGAGTGATTCAGACGCATAACTATTGGTAAGCAGGGGCTCACATCACTGGAAGACATTGATTGACAGCCGGGGCCCCCTATCACATTGTCATTACTTACTAGTCGCTGAAAGCTGCTGCTGTTTCAATCCTGTAGGCTCGCTGCAGCGGGCGGGGCCCGTGTTCACTGAATCAAGCTGAATCACAAGATTTTTCCCACAATGCGCAAAAAAAACTTTTTAGAACTCCTCCTAAGCCGTGCAACTGATCTTCACAAAACCTGTTCCTCCAGATGGCCTTGGCAAAAAGTTATCAAAAAGAATTCGGCCACGTTTAAAGTATGCGCATTTGCCAACCAAAATAATTTTCCTAGCTAGCTACCAAACCCATATCCTATCATAGCTCTGCCAAATTAAATGTTAAATACTTGAGATTCAGGTTCATGGTCCCACTACAATGCTCTCCACTACATTTAGCAAAGATCGGCTATTCCCCCTAATGGGCACTATAATCATGTTTTAGCCGATAACTCAATTGATTTAAATGGGAAATTTTCAATTGCAATATCTCTGCCACAGTAAATGCTATCGACATGAATCTTGTGATGTTTGTTTCTCATGCCGCTCTGAGGCTCTGTACCAAATTTAGCAAAGGTTGGCCATTAGGGGGCGCTGTAGCACTTCAGAAGGGTTGAAAATCAGCAACTTTCTCCATTTAGCTTAGCACAACACCATTGCAATGGTAAACAACATTGGCTTGGCCGAGTCATCCTCCCCAGCTCTACCCTGTCTTCATAAGTCATCACATCCGGCTGCAAAAAAGACAGTATGGCAACGCCCATGTCGCCAAACTCGAGGCTTTAAAACGGCAATCCACAAACCAATGGGTACTATCATACTGTAGATGCAACATCCGCTTTTTTTACATTTTATGGTCATTAGACACCTTGAATGTGTCAGGGCCTTTGCAGCATAAACTTACAGATACAGATGACATACAGACACTGGACAAAGTTGAACGTCTTAAGTATCATTAAGCTACATAGCATAGTACAGTAGAACCCAATGACCTGCTGGGCTGATTGCTGACTAAATTAAGCCTCTTAGGCAGCACGTTGATGAATTCACTCGTTGAAATGTGAAGGTAATAGTCTTGACATAGCGCATACATAACTCACTGACTGTACCTGCAAATTCCCTCAATTACAGCAATCCCAAGCAGGAGCAAGTCCAATATGAAAAAGGACTTTGCTTGTATTACCATCATCATTACTATATATCATTTCTGAATGTTCAGCCATTTGGTTTAATTTAAATGTAAATCTGGGCACTGAACTGTGCAAGTTGTCACCTAAGCAGCCTATGATGATTCACTTTGGGATCGGCAGCGGAAAAAATAAGAGCCCCTTAACTTTCTCTGAGGGAAAACAACTGATATGACCTTTGTCTGTTTTCATGAAAGCCGTGTACACAGCAAAATAAAATAAAAACTTAAAATTTATTTTCTAGAAAACAAAAGTTGCCACAATTTTGTGCATCTTTTGCACTCTCCTGTCTCTTCTCTTTTTTCAAGAACAGAGAGGTACAGTATGGTCAAGGGTGTACAAAAGCCCAAGGGAGAATTGATGAGTCCTTATTCAGAAAAGAGAAACTTGGCATTACATGCCATGTGGTGATAATTACTTCAGCGAGTCTTGACATAATTGTGCATCTGTGGAGCTAGAAGATGCTGTTTATCAAATTAGGTGACCACCAGGGGTCCCAGCATGTCTCTCCAGCAAGGCAAACATCAGCAGCTCTATAACCTAATCTAATAACATATTTTTATAATCACACAAAGCATTAGAAAACGTACAGCAGAGCATGTTGAATAATTGACAAATGAACTGGGTGACAACAACAATCCTCAATCAAATATCAGATAATCCATTTCCTTATTTTTCTTCCGCTCTGCACAACCGCTTTCTTGCTAAATTACACATCACATAAATCATCAAGTACCAAATACACCCAAAGCCAGATTACAAGTGATATTACATATCGGTGCATTCAGTTAGCCTTTTTTGCATCTCTAAGTAGGGCTTCATTGGGAGAAAATGATATATGGTAATAATCAATACCTGATCTATAAGGCTCAGTAATATAAATATTTCTAATGCGTTTCATGACTTGTCCTGTGAAACGAGATTGAAAAGCCTTTTAAAGTTTCCCTCTGTGCCACACTATGTTTACTCACAGGCGTGACCACTTGCATGAGTCTTGTTCATCCAATGGGGCCTGTGGAAATCACCAATGATCCTTGAGAGCTTAATTAAATCTAGCTGAGAGCTAGCTAGCACTGTCAAGTGTTGCTGTGGCTGTAACACTGTTTTTGCCGCTGTTTAGTTCAAAGAGTCAAGCCGTGGGGTCCGTGTGACACCTACTGTTACATGTATGGCCTTTGAGAATGATGTGACATGCAGAGAAATGGCAACCCTGAAGCCGTTTGTGCTGTACATAAGGGGGCGGGCAATGCCTCTTTGATTCCTGCAGACATGATGAATGGCAATGCCACTTTGATTCCTGCAGACATGATGGATGCAATCAAGATTTCAAGCACAGAGTGAGATTTTCATGCAGCTGCATCTGAAGCTAAAATGACTGATTGATTGATTGATTGATTGATTGATTGATTGATGAATAGAACATGTATCTTTATTGAGTATCATTTAAATAATTTAAGCAAAAACAACAAACTGATTTCAAATCAAACAAACTAGTTACATTCTAGACATAAACAAATAGGCTGACATGTACACAATATGCGTGCAGTGCAGAAATATTTAATTCCTTTTATGTGGGTCCTTTACGTCCTCACACATGGATGCAATTCTCTAAGTCTTAAGGAATAGAAAACTCAGCAGCAAACTCAGCAGCACATCGGTTCCTTTTTGCCCACTAAAAAATTATCTTAACCTGGGTTTTTCAATCTAAATCAGGCCAACACAACACAATGTCTGCCACCAGCTTTCCGAGAAAAAACTTGAGAAGACTGAACAATGAAGAGTTTCTGTGAACGAGTGATCAAATGTGCCGCTAATAGAATATGGATTCTGTCACAGCTTAATAGTATGACTTTGAAAACCCCAAATTACATGCAAATTTAGTTTGTTTAGGAAAAAATGTCAAATATCACTTGCATGAGGCTGTTCATGGCTTTCCATGGGCAGACAGATCACAGGAAATAAACTTGGTAGTCCTCGCAGCTATAATAAAGTTGAAGCTGCATGCCAAGTTCATGTTATGTTTATTCTAGGTCTATTTCTACCTACAAAATGTGTAAAATATGTCTGTCCGTTAACATGGGCATATAGCTTTAGACAAATTATCACAATGCCGACTCAAAATGCATGGCACCTGACTGATATCCAGCACCCCCTAAAAATCGTTTGTCAGTGGCAATGCTTTTCTTTTTATGCAATACATAAATATCTGTGCTTTTGCCCTGAACAAACAGCTTTTCATACTCATACTAATGATATATGGGAGTGGATAGTTTTAAAATGAAGACAGACATCCAAGAGAAAAAAATGCGTTGACATGCCTGTTGCACAGGCGTGCCTGTATCAAATGCCTACTACTAAATGCAGTGCCTTCATGATGATGGATTCATTAAAGACTGCGAGATCTGAGTGGAAAAGGGGTGTATGAAAAACAGTGTGAGCAGCGGCTTGATGAATCAATATCAGTACCTTTGCTGCGCATTGGGGTTAGAAAGAGAAAGCTGAAACTGCAACGAGTAAGCTAAGTCCCGAGTATGAAACACGTTGAAAAATTGTGCACAGTGGTCTATTTGCGAACAATCAGAAATATCCAACACGAATAAAACGTGACAAGTGGTGCGTAACCACGGTGATGGCTCATGAAGAACAGCAGTAAATGGCGTTTTAAATCCTGTGAGACAGAAAATAGGCAAGCATACACACTGACACAGCTCTTACCTTTGGAGATCACTGAGACTGTGTAATAAACAAGGAGCAGGAGGCCAGTCATGGAGAGGTAACGTCCTTTTGTCAGCGCAACCATAACGACGCGTGGTTCTCCACCGATACGCTATAGGGGGGGGGACAATACTCCGGATCTTTGGTGCCTCCTCTCGCCTCCTCTGAACTGGACGAGCCCGACTGCACAAGTTCCTACTGTAAGCCAGGAAAGGGGAGAGTTTGGCGCTCTGGTAGAAGACGAAAAGTAAGAAGGAGAAGAAGAAGTAAATTGCTCACGAGCTGAACTGTTAATCGAAAGGGAAGAAGCACCTTCAATTCACTTTTGCTGTTCGTGTGTGCGCTTACAGGAGAGACATGCGCTCCGAGTTTACCCCCCTTCCCAGGCATCATCATACCGGAGCCTGTCTAATGCTAACCAATGGCAGTGTGAGAAAGGCAGAGAGGAGGAGACCGAGAGGTAGATTAATAACTCAAACATTTCTTACAACTGTAATCCCAGCTAATAATTTTTGGTTCCCAGAACATTCTGGGAACGTTCATTTTTGGTTGCGGGAACGTTCTCTGAAGGTTAGGTTTGTTTGTTTGTTGAGCGGAAAGTTTTCTTAATTACATTACTACATTAAACGTTCTCAGAACGTTCCCCTAACGTTATTATACGTTACAACCTTTAGAGAACGTTACCCGAACATTCTTTTTTATATTCCCCTAACCTTTAAAAAACTTTAACAACCATGGTACAACATTGTATTATTACTTTAAACTTAGCAGGAATTAATGAAGAGGCAAACTTGATGGGATTTAAAACTCTAAAATAGCCTACAATATTAAAAAAAAAATTACAAAACATATATACAATAATCAGAATCAGTTTTAAATATAGACTGCAATATTCACTGCAAATGTAGCGTGCAAGATGCATATTGGAATGATAAAGTACAGCATTTTAACATGTAACACTGGACTATAGTTGCATTCATACGTAAGTGTCCGTTATGTTAACGGTAACACATTAACACATTCAACTCCGCAATAGCACACAGAACTACCACCAGGCGTAAATACCGTTGAAAAGGCAGCACGTTGTTCAAGCACCCATGTGGACTCGCTCCTCCAGCTCTGGCCTTGCTTTCAGCCCGTGATTAGCTTCCGTTTTCTTCATTTCAGTAAGAGTAACCTTTTTGCCAGTCCCTCACAAGTTCCTGACTCACTTTAAACTTTCTTTCTGTTGCTCGATTACCGTTTTCGGATGCGTAGTTTACTACCTGCAGTTTGTAATTTGCAGACAAGGATTTTCTTTTTGGTGGCATTTTGTTTGTTTGTTCAGTCTTTCTCAGTTGTCTTTAGGAAAAGCATAGAGTTGTCACAAGCCTAGAGCGCCCTCTCGTGTCTGTAGACAGTAATGTTTTCATTATGAATTAACATTTAAAAACATGTTAAATTATATATATTTTCATAAATAAGTCTCACCAGACTATAAGTCACAGGACCAGCCAAACTACGAAAAAAAAGTGAATTATAGTCTGTAAAATACAGTATGTAATGTGTAGGTGAATGGCCGAAGTGGGGATCACCCCTACTTATCAGCGGTTCAGGAGAGTGATGGCAGTGGGAATTGTTAGAATTTTCAAATTAACATTGTGTTCTGTTGGATCTCTGAGGAAGGAGGCTCGGGGTTGAATTGAGAATTAAGATCATCAAAGACAAAACATAATAACACTGCAGCTGACAGCGGACTGGATCCACGCTTCCCCCTGACGGAGTCACGTGAATGCAGTCCCGAAAATAACTAAATCACATTAATTTATCCCCTGCACCTGGGGGCGGTTCCTTTTCACCTGGTGCATTCAAATCCATTCTCATTGGTTCGCTGTTGTCATGACAGCATGTCGAGTGCATCTTCGCTGTCCAATTAGAGTAAACATGGCTCTAAACTCTGCCCCTTTGGGGGTCGTTTGTGGTTACAGATCCAAAACGGTCTGTCGTGTAAATGTAAAACTCTCATCAATACAGTTAATCAACATTGTATTGTCTTAGCCTAGACTAAGACCCCAGGGGGCTGGAGACAGTAGGCCACCTTTTGTTGCGTAGCAGGAAACCCCTTTCCATGTTAAATGCCAGACTTGACCTGTGGTTCTTTACATTCAGAGGAAAAGAGGGGGAAAATGGGGGACAGAGGTATGCATAATTTTCTAACCTGGCTCCTTCAGACATTTTAACTTTTTTAAAACTCAACAGAATGAAGCGGTTCTTGTGTCTGGTGGTTTTTGTGTGCAGGGATCTGAAGCGCCTGCGAGGGGAGGAGGCAGGAGGATGACAGCAGTGTAGAAGATGGCCAAAAGCTCTACAAAAATAGAGCTCTATGGTTTTGAAGGCTCAGTCCTTCTCAGCTGGCCTAAAAAGAAAGAAACAAAAGTTTGATATGTCATACTAAGACTGAACAAGTTGACAAAAGCAAGACAAATTTCCTTACTAACAACCCTGTTTGTTCTGATCACAAATATTGATAGTTTGATTATTATCAATAATAACATTATTATTATGAACATTACATAGAAGAATTTTAATTTACCATCTGTGTGAGGCAAACTTCAGCGTTTACCCAGCACGGGAAAGATTTTTCTGGGAGGCCGCTAGAGTAGAAGTCAAAATGAAGCAAAGTTACTAGTTGACTACTAGTCAAATTAAAACATTATCAGCCAAGCTAAGCATGATACTGATGTGAACAATAAAATAACACCTGCAGATTGTCAGGTCTTGGAAGGCCTTCTTTGCCTTTTTGCCCCACAGGCTATACTGTTTTAGAACATCATTGGTTGCCATTCACCTTAACATGTGGCAGATGGCAGTACATCCAGCTGAACCTCCAAAGCTTGTCAGGATAAGTTGCTGTAAAACATAGAAACACAAATTATACAAGTAGAACAAAGTGGCGAACTTGTATAATCTCATTTTGTAAGAGAAGTCAGTTCAGTTATAATTTAATTGCAGTTATGCAGTTAATCTTAGAGCAGGGTAGGGCAGGACTACGGCCACTGAATGACCATTTAGTTCCTCCTCTCCTGTTGAACACCTGCAGCTCTGTGACTGTTGAGCAGGGCGGCAGCAACATGTCATGGACTGGAGCAAAGGGAGGTAACAGGAAGCTCCTTAAGAGCATGAACAGCTCATCCATCTTCTCAAATGCATCCATCCACTGTGCCATGCGGGTAACGGATGTCCTCATGGCTATGGAAAAATGAATGCTGTTAGTTTTGTTGTTATACATTATATACCTATGTGAACAATTTACTCTTTTACTTTCTTACCTCTCATTTCCGTCTCCATGGCTGAGCCACCTCCCTTTGTGTGATGATGTTCTGCTGTTAACAACAACATAAAAGTTAAAGTTTCTCTCAAGTTCCTTGTCATGCAACTGATTTAATTGGAAAAATTCAAAGCCAGTGTACCTTCAATTGGGTCCCAAGCTGAAGTGGCAGGCAGAGCTTGCGTTACAATAGACCCATCCAGCTCTCGATGACCGGCTGGTTTCCTGTGTGGTGTTGACTCATCTAAAAAAAAAAAGTAGATATAAATATTGGTCAGTTCATTTATGGTAGGTTTCTTGCACATGCCATTGCAAAAGATGAACCTATGCTGTTACATTCACTTGTCTTGCAACTTACATGCAGGTGGTGGAGGCAATGACGTCTGCTGACCTGAAAGGAAGACACACACACACACACACATCAGAACTGTCACATGATATGCACCAGGTTGAATGTAGTTCCGTGGCAGGAAATATGACAAACGCATACATAAATGTTAACTTACGGACAGGGATTCCAGACACACGCCCCGTAATGCAATGCTTTCTTGTTTGTGGAATGGATTCATCTGAAATAAAAGACCATAATATTTGTAGTGATTGAAAAAAGAATGTTTGAATGTATACAGTTAGTGTAAACATTGTATTTGACAGGATTTCTGCATTGTAGCCCAGAGACTTTCTAATGGGGAGACACAGCATCCATACAAGTTTGTAAAGCTAGTATTGCAGGTGTGTAGCCTACACATATTACGTTCCTTCCTGTATGCTTTCCCCTTCACTTAGCTTGCCGATAACTGCCTAAAGTGCGTTTTAAGATGGCCACCGATCGACCTGCCTAAAAGGACTTTAATTGTACTGGCTTTATTTATGTACTGTACACTTAAACTAATTAAAAAAGGATATCTTATTTGTAACAAGAACGCAAGCATGTTAACACAATGACACAAAACATACAATGCGACAAAGCAGACACGTCGTGCACAGTAGCAAACAAAGTGCAATATATATGCTGTCCATTTAATTAAAGCACAACTCTCGCCTCGCCTTTGAATGGGAGTGCTAGGGTCCCTTCTATGATAGCATTAAAATCAACATTTTTAAAACACTAAGAAGGTTCAACACAACATGAAACTTTGCTCTAAGTGTCACCTGGGGCTCAACACATGAACTCAGCATTGAGACCATTGTTTGTGCGCAAAGAATTTACTAAAAAGAAAAGATTTTGAGCAACTCACTACTTGACTGCATAGCAAGATGGCGACGAGGGAGAAAAAAACGTAGGTTGTTCATTTCAGCCAAACTTTTCTTTTTGGTCAATCTGATTAGAACCAGAATATAACAAAGCCATATGAGGGAAAGAGTTTAATGTTAAACCACAAACCCTCCCATTACAACCACATTATTAAACAGTAAAGTATTTCACTTACTTTTTCGTGAGCTTTTGAAGCTGTGCAGCGAGGTCGGTCCTGTAGCTTTATCTTCATCATCAAACACTTGAATCGGTTACCTCAGAGCAGAGGCCCCCCTCTGCTCTGGTTCGGTTTGTAAACTGTTGGGTACTTTGGCAGTTACCCACAAGTTTGTTAACCAAGACTCTTTCCAGTAATCAACAGAGGACAGGAAACACGACAAGTTTTTACTTGCTGCAAGGAGAGCTGTTGAGTGTCACCTCTGACAATCTCCAAACCAACTCTAATGTTCTCCTTCAGTGCAGCCTTTTTATTGCATGAGCGAAACAAGTTACACAATGCATGCAGAGATGTGTGCGATCTATGGCCACCCACCCCTCAAGACAATAGCATGACATTTGAGTTCAAAAGGACTTACACACATAAAATACAGAGGTGAGTAGATTCAATCAGTTCAATCAAAGGGCATAGACACTCACACAATAGGAAGTGAGTAAATAAGGAAACCTGCTGTTAAGCCAGATACATTCAAACTGTATGAGGCAGCACATATACAATTACAAGCAAAGTTCACAAATGAAAACACATCTAAGTCTGGTAATACAAAAGCAGTATAAATCTTATAAACCTTGAGCATTATTGGCAAAGTAAAATCTCTAACATAAACTGAATTGAAGTGAATTTTCTTAGTTGTGAAAAACATTCTATTGATAGATTCTTTAAGTATTTTCACTAATACAGTTAAAAAAAAACAAAGTCAAGTACAAAGGTATTGTTTTAAGCTAAATTGATATCAGCCTTAAAATAAATAGATTCTCTTGCTATGCTGTTAATCTTACTTCAATTTTATAAGTCCAATCATTTTTGAGTGAATCTAAATCAAGTGACTTCAAACCTTTATGCTACTTCAAAAACTCAGAATAACCAAAAACAACCAAACGGGAACGTTGTGTGGAGGTACAGCGCAACCACAGGAGAACGTTACAGTTGGTTGGTTCTCTTAACGTTTGGGGAATGTTATAACCCGGAGGGAACGTTCCCTAAACGTTAGTTTTTGGTTTGGTTCAAATTAACCTTCAGAGAACCATAAACTAACGTTCTCTAAACATTCTGTCTTAGTGGGAATGCCTCATAAGTCTAAGATTGCCAGGTCGTTGCCAGTGGCGATTTTATACCCTAAATCTCAGCGCCCTTAAAAATTGTATACTAAAAAAAATAATTTTTGTTGTATTTATTTTTTTAAATAAATTTTAGTGCTTCAAGTGAGATATTGCAAACTTGTATGTTATTGACAGAGGGCAAACAATTACAGGTTCAAAGAAACAGGTTTAAAATCCTGTGTCGCTGTCGTCAATGCCTGTAACCCAGTCAAGGAAAGTTTTATTTTTTATTTATTTCTTGCTTACACCTCATTATCATTTAATTTGATTCTGGTAGTCCATAAACAGACTTTTGTAGTTTTTTCATGTGTTCAATATTTTGCATTTATCCTTGTTATAATAATAATAAATACATATATTCATCGTTATCCAGTGAAATTACTGATTTGGCGGGGGGTTAACACATTTTCATTAGGGGCTGAGCCCTCGTAAAGGTCTGATCCTAGAATTTCCCCTGGTCGTTGCTATACAGTTAGGTTTAGGGATTGTTGGCCGAAGTAGAAACACTGAATGCAAGGAGTTAGTTTTAAATGTGACAAATCTGTGTCTGATATTCCAGTAAAATTTCCATACCTGGTGCTAAAGTTCAAGAGATGTGTGGTCAGTGTAATAACTTATTTCCTCCTCAATCACAGGCAAAGCAGAGCACACACTGGCCATCAATACCCCTTGCTGCCAAGTACATTTGTAAGAAGTGTTTCTTGGCATTCTTGTTCTGTTTTTCAGTCCTAATGAAAAATGACAAAATCTTGTATTTGGGGCAAAGATGCTTTGATTTCTGTCACAATTTAAATTCTAAAAACATGACTATGTGAATAGAAGTGGCCCTGAAGCAAAACTAGAATAACACCTGGTGTCACACCCTGGTGACTGGTGTGGGTGTGACTGTGTGTTTTGGTTTTCTCTTTAACGTCATTCTCCACACGTCCTCCTGCTGTTCTCTTCCCACACCCATACCCATTCCATATCAGTGCACCTGGAATTCATCAGCTCATCATCCACCTTTTAAAAAAGAGTGTGACCTTTCTCTCCCTGCCGGATTGTTACTTACGTCTAGTATGAGACTCAGGGCCGGCGATTGCTATAGGCAATCTAGGGCATCAAATGTGTTGGGTTGCCCGACCAGTTATGATTACACCAAATGTTGGTGCCATCTAACTTACATGAAAGCTATAAACTAAAATGAACATACATTGCTACTCTATTGCTGACACAGCGCTATGAAGATCTGGCAATGTGAGACAAGGCGGGGGATGGGGGGCGCAAAACTCAATCTTGCTAAGGGCAACCAAAGGGCTAGAGCCGGCCCTGATGAGACTAATTCAGCTCTCGTTAGTTATTTCCAGTCCTGGGGTCTCATTTATAAAACTGTGCGTAGGATCCTTGCTAAAAGTGTAGGTACACACAAAAGCCAAAAATGCTGTACGACAGAAAAACATCTATAGAAATATTTATAAAACCGTAACCATCTGTAAGCAATGTTCCCTTTATAAACAGATAACCCACAAGTGTGCGCACGCCCATTTTTACCATAAATAATGCAAAGCACCTCGTGAATTCTGATAAGTATGACCCTGGCAGTTGTTCTTTTGTGATGCTGAATTATGCCAAATCATGACGACTGGTGGAGAAAAAGCAAAAAAACTCTCAGGTGCTCGGGAATTGCTGCAAATTAAATGATTATTTTGGCCTGTTCTCGCAAAGTGTAGGTAAACCTGAATACACAGGCATCACGGCACTCAAGTACAGCTTTGACGACTACGGTAAGCGCACCTGACTCATTTCCGTTTCCGGTGCTTGTGTGTTGGTAGCGTGTTGCTGCTCACTAAATACCAGTTCAATTTGTTAGATTTGTTCAATTTGTTAGCGGCTAACTGTCCGCTAAACACTTATTCTTATAGTTGTTCTGCCTAAGCACTCACAGATCTTTTCATTTGTCAGTGACTTTCGTTAAATAACAGTTGTTTTTAATGGTTGGTAGCTAATGCTACCGTAGGCTACTTTAGCTTAGCTGCTAGCAACTTTAGCTTAGCAGTTAGCCATGTCGTCTCCCTCTCCTACTTTCTCTTGCTCAATGTGTGAGATGTTTAGTTTAAGGTGACCAGATTTTTCAGACAAAATCCGGGGACATTTTCAGCCCAGAAGCGTATATACCTCCAAAACACGTCACGTTTTTATTTTTGTAAAACTTAAAACAGGGACACTAGACCTAGAGTTGTTCTCATTAGGGGCTGAGCCCCCTCCCCCAAAGGTCTGATCCTAGACTCACCCCTGCTGCTACTTCATACTCCACTCCACTACACCTCAGAGGGGAATATTTCAAGATAAAAAGTCCTAATATTTCAAGATAGAAAGTTTCATAATGTTGTAATGTTTACTGAACTACATTTATCTGACAGCTTTTGCTTTATTGCTTCAGGCTTGTTTCTGCAACAGCTCATTGAGTATCAGATACAATAAAAACTATTGAGGAAATATTTTCCTTTGACATTCATCCAGTATTAAACGAGATCGCTGCAGTCGGCAGCAGAGAAACAAGATACAATGGAAGTTAATAGGATAATTGTCCATCTTGTATTTACGTTCATAAAGTGCTTGTTTTGCTACTGACAGACTCAGATTAATATTCTAAGTGTCTGACAACATTATGGAAAGAATTTCTAAGGAGGTCGACCTTCCTGTTAAAGATTAAGATCCTTTTTTAAAACATAAAAGTCCGCGAAATTGCGTTGGCTAAACCCACCAGACTCCATATAAATAATCAATCATTTTAGCATCGTAAAATACGGCTTTCTTAAACATGTCTGAGCTCTGAGCAGCGCTTGCTCTGGCTGTCGTGAGGCTGCGTGTGTAGGTCGGCTACGTTTGGTCAGTGTTTTCTTTCTTTCATTCCAATATCGGGTCTGTCAGTCACAGTGAAATCCGGGGACATTTCCGGGGACAGATCCAGCCGGGGACAGGTCACCAAAACCGGGGACTGTCCCCGGAAACCGGGGACGTCTGGTCACCCTAGTTTAGTTACTCCTCTGCATCCTTTAGCGACAATGGTATGTGTAACAAGTGTAGTTTATTTATAGACATGGAGGTGAGGCTTAGTGAGTTAGAAGTCCGGATCCGCACCATGATAGATCAGTCGTTAGTTACTGTAGCTAACCACCCCCCGGTAGTCGGTGCGGCCGGCCTGAGTTAGCCTCTGGTAGCTGTCCCCCGGCAACTCCTGAGCAGCCAGGAAAAGGTGCCTGGGTGATTGTTCGTGGCAAAAAAAGTAGTCGTAAGCTTTCAAAGGCCACGGACCACCACCAGCATGTTGACGTTTCTAACAGATTTTCCCCGCTCAGCGATACACCCGCTGAGAAACCAACTCAGATTATCGGCAGCTCTATTTTGAGAAACGTGATGTTAGCGAAGCTGGCAGCCATAGTTAAGTGTATCCCGGGGGCCAGAGCGGGCAACATTGAGTCTTATTTGAAACTGCTGGCTAAGGATAAACGTAAATACAGTAAGATTGTTATTCATGTTGGCGTTAATGACTCCCGGTTACGCCAAACGGAGGTCACCAAGATTAATGTTTAATCGTGTGTACACGCAAAGTCAATGTCGGAAACCGTAGTTTTCTCTGGACCCCTGCCAAATCTAACCACCGATGACATGTATAGCCGCATGTCGTCATTTCGCCGCTGGCTATCGAGGTGGTGTCCAGATAATGATGTGGGCTTTGTAGACCACTGGCAGTCTTTCTGGGGAAGACCTGGTCTGATTCGGAGAGACGGCATTCATCCCACTTGGGATGGAGCAGCTCTCATTTCTAGAAACCTGGACAAGTTTATTAGTGGATCTAATCCCTGACAATCCAGAGCTGGGACCAGGAGGCAGAGTTGCAGTCTAACACACTTCTCTGCTCCTCCATTCCAGGAATTACCTAGTAAAAACCCCATAGTGACGGTGTCTGCCCCCTGACCATTGAAATTATTTAAATCAAAGGTAAACAGAAGAGGAGCTGTGCATGAAAACCTCATAACAATTAAAACCACAAGTGCAATAGTGCAAAAGAATAGGAGAATTAAATGTGGACTCTTAAACATCAGATCTCTCTCTACTAAAGGTGTACTAGTAAATGAATTAATATCAGATTCTAATATTGATTTATTTTGTCTTACTGAAACCTGGCTGGGTGATGGAGAATATGTTAGTCTAAATGAATCCACCCCCCCCAGTCATATTAATACTTACATTCCTCGAGGCACAGGCCGAGGAGGTGGTGTTGCAGCTATCTTCGATTAATTCTGTCTATTAATCAGCTCTAAACCTAAACTAAATTATAACTCATTTGAAAGTCTTGTTCTTAGTCTTTCACACCCAAGTTGGAATTCACTGCAGCCAGTTCTATTTGTTATAGTGTACCGAGCACCTGGTCCATACTCTGAATTCTTATCTGAATTTGCAGAGTTCTTGTCAAATTTAGTGCTAAAAACGGACAAAGTTGTTATTGTAGGGGATTTTAATATTCATTTGGACGTTGAGAATGATAGAACATTTAATAGTGTTCCCACAGAATCCCTTTTTATCTGACCACTGTTTGATAACTTTTGAGTTTATACTGCTGAACTACACGCCAGTAGGCAAAAATGTCTATACAAGATGTCTATCTGATAGTGCTGTAGCTAAATTTAAGGATGTGATTCCATTAGCATTTAATTTATTACCAAGTCACAAAGTAACGGAGGACTCCTATGCTAATTTCAGTCCCTCCCAAATTGATCATTTTGTTCATAGTGCAGCAGGCTCACTGCGAATGATACTCGACTCTGTTGCCCCTCTAAAAAAGAAGATAATAAAACAAAGACGGTTAGCTCCATGGTATAACACTGAAACTCGCAAATTAAAGCAAATATCGCGGAAACTTGAGAAGATTTGGCACTCCACCAAACTGGAAAATTCTCGTTTAATCTGGCAAGATAGTCTCAAAACTTATAGGAAGGCCCTCCGTAATGCCAGAGCAGCGTACTACTCGTCACTAGTAGAGTGGTTTCTTTTCAGCACTGTAGCCAGGCTGACAGAAGGCCACAGCTCTACTGAGCCAAGTATTCCCATAGCTCTTAGTAGTAACGACTTTATGAGGTTCTTCAATGATAAAATTATAACTATTAGAAGCAAAATTCACCAAGACCTGCCTTTAACTGGCACTGACTTATCTCTAAACTCAGGAACCTTAGAAACAGCTGTAAAACCAGATATATGTTTAGACTGCTTTGCTTCACTTGATCTTTATCAATTTAATTCAATTATTTCTTCAGCTAAACCATCAACCTGTCTCTTAGACCCCATCCCGACTAGGCTACTTAAAGAAGTTTTACCCTTAGTCAACACTTCTCTACTAGAAATAACCAATCTGTCTTTATTAACAGGCTCACCTGTTAATAATGTACCACAGCACTTTAAAGTAGCTGTAATTAAACCTCTTCTGAAAAAGCCCAACCTTGATCCAGATGTTTTAGCCAACTATAGACCTATATCCAATCTTCCATTTCTCTCTAAAATTCTTGAGAAAGTAGTTGCCAAACAGCTGTGTAGCAACAGCTTATTTGAGGATTTTCAGTCAGGATTTAGAGTGCATCATAGCACAGAGACAGCACTATTACTAACGACCTCCTAATTGCATCAGATAAAGGACTTATCTCTGTATTGTATTATTATGTATTATTAGATCTTAGTGCTGCATTTGATACCATTAACCATCATATCCTATTACAGAGATTGGAACATTTAATTGGCATTAAAGGAACTGCTCTAAGCTGGTTTAAGTCTTATTTATAAGATCGATCTCAGTTTGATCATGTTAACGATGAATCCTCTGTGCACGCCAAAGTAAGTCATGGAGTCCCACAAGGATCTGTGCTCGGTCCAATCCTGTTCACTTTATATATGCTTCCTTTGGGCAATATTATCAGGAAGCACTCCATAAACTTTCATTGTTATGCAGATGATACTCAATTATATCTATCGATCAACCCGGATGAAACTAATCAGTTAGCTAAACTTCATATGTGCCTTCAGGATATTAAAACCTGGATGAGCTGTAATTTTCTAATGTTAAACTCAGATAAAACTGATGTTATTGCTCTGGGGCCCAAGCACCTCCGTGACGCATTATCCAAAGAGATAGTTACTCTGGATGGCATCACTCTGGCCTCCAGCACCACTGTGAGGAATCTTGGAGTTATCTTTGATCAGGACATGTCCTTTAATTCCCACATAAAGCAAATTTCAGGGATCGCCTTTTTTCACCTACGTAATATTGCAAAAATCAGGAATATCCTGTCTAAAAATGATGCAGAAAAACTAGTCCATGCATTTGTCACTTCTAGGCTGGATTACTGCATTTCTTTCTTATCAGGCTGCTCGAAAAAGTCCCTTAAAGTCTCTTCAGCTGGTCCAGAATGCTGCAGCACGTGTTCTGACAGGAACCAGGAAAAGAGATCAGATCTCTCCTGTTTTAGCTTCTCTGCATTGGCTTCTTGTAAAATCCAGAATAGAATTTAAAATCCTTCTTCTCACCTACAAAGCTCTTCATGGTCAGGCACCATCTTATCTTAAAGAGCTCATAGTACCTTACAACCCTACAAGAGCACTGCGCTCCCAAAATGCAGGGTTACTTGTGGTTCCTAGAGTCTCTAGAAGTAGATTGGGAGCCAGAGCGTTCAGCTATCAGGCTCCTCTCCTGTGGAACCAGGTTCCAGTTTGGGTTCGGGAGGCAGACACCATCCCAACATTTAAGAGTAGGCTTAAGACTTTCCTCTTTGATAAAGCTTTTAGTTAGGGCATAGAATTGAATATTGTTAGGGAGCGAGGAGTCGCAGTGTCCGCCTAACCCGGCCCACCTGCTTCTTGTCATAGTTGTTAGATCTATCTATCATATAATAAAACTAGAGGGAGGCAGGGCATACAGCCCGATCCGGTTGGGGAGAGTTCTAGCCTGACCAGGCTCCTCTCTTTACCCTGTCTCTCCTAGTGCTGTAATAGTTTTAGACTGCTGGGGGACTTCCTTTGACACACTGGGCTCCTCTCTCCTCTGTCTTTCCATTTGTGTGCATCCATGTCCCAGAAATGCTTGTTACTAACCTAGCTCTGGGGAGTCATTCCCCGGAGTCCTTATATTACACCCAGCATGTTTCCTTGGATCATGGAGGCTCCAAAATCATGGTAGCAGCTGTCGCCATGGTGCCGCTACACGTCCTGCGATGCCATATTCATCCTGCTATGCTCTGCTGTAACCTGCTATGTCCTGCTGTGCCTTCTAATGCCACACAATTCCCTGCTATGCCATGAACTACTACAAAGAACTACTACAAACTATTATTTTTTGTGACTGTTATTGCCACTCTTCATTCTAACCCCAACCGGTTGTCAGACACCGCCTACCAAGAGCCTGGATCTGTCCAAGGTTTCTGCCTAAAAGGACGTTTTTCCTCGCCACTGTCGCACTGTTGCTTGCTCTGGAGGGAACTACTAGAACTGTTGGGTCCTTGTAAATTATGGAGTGTGGTCTAGACCTACTCTATCTGTAAAGTGTCTCGAGATAACTCTTGTTATGAATTGATACTATAAATAAAATTGAATTGAAAATTTTATTGAATTTATATATACCAGACACAGATACAGGTATATTATAATATTAACCTGAACTATATTATATCCAAATAAGTCTCAGTGATGAAATTGAAGTTTATAATATTTATTAAAAAACTTAGCTGTAAACAGCCAGTTGCCCCCAGAGTTGCAAGGACGTGTATTTGGACTAAGATGGCACGTTCCGGCGCGTTGCTACTCTCTACTGGACCCAATTTATTACATAGATCCAAGAGTGTAGCTTTATGAAAATCGTCATATTAGCCAGTCATTGTCATGGTCCCTGAAGTCTCTTACTCTCCTGATTATTCCTTTTAGGGTTAGTCCTCTTGCAATGCCAGCAGTGCCATCATGCGGCATTACGCACAGGGGGTCACCGCAGTATTTTTGTTTACAACAGTTTGTGATTGTTAACACCTTTCCAAAAGCACAGCATCAACTATATTCCCCACCCAGAGATACAATTTGAAGACGAAAGTGTAAAAGACATACACACTTTCCTTCATACAGCTTTTTTCACCAACAGCATTAAAGTTCGGACTGATAACAAGAATTTAAGTGTAACAATTGCGCAAGAGCAGTATATTCAAAGTTTTAACATTTGATTATATATGCACAGACATGTAGTTATTTACACTGTGTTCTGCCGTTATCTAATGGTAGGGTATTATGGTATATTGATGCTATCATGGAGTCGGGCCATCTCCTCCTGCACACTGTAGCGGCAATGTGACGGTGAGACAGCACCAATTATATATTACAAACAAATTTTGATTTAAGATTTGAGCTGGAATTTACAAGGTCTTTATGGAACACTTATCACTCAGTACAAGCGCAAATTACCCTGATGGATTTATCTTCATGATAACGTGGATGATATGGAGAGAAAGAATGTCTGTGAGGCATCAATACTTAAAAAAATATTAAGTGTAATCATTATTCCCACATGTACTTTATGCAGTCTGACATCAGTTCACTTCCTCACCATTTGCATCGGCAATTCCCATTGTCTCCAAAATGTGCTTACGCATGGGTCAGAGTTTGCGTGGTGGACGGCACATGCTCCCGTTTGTTTTTTACCTTTGCGTGGGAAATGTCATACATATACATTTTCAGCCGTTTTGTGCGGTCACATGATTTAAATGAGAACCCTCGTGCTTAAACTAATTTTGTTTGTTTTCCGTGTTACTCATCCTCAGAAACTACTGCCAGCTCAATCTTACCTCGGACCCAGCCATCTCAACTACCAGTCTCCAGCCAGCTACGGACACGGTTTCCCTTGTCACCTCTACTGCCAGTCTCCAGCCAGTTTCAGGGCCCTGTCTTCTCTTGCCACCTCAATGGCCAGTCTCCAGCCAATTACAGACCAAGTTTCCCCACTGCCAACTCTCTCACTCTGTATCGAATAAACATATTATTTTGCACTAACTTCAGTTCTGCATCTGAGTTCAATCCTCACCCTAACACCTAGGTATAGTGGGCAGCTTCTATGGGGCCCAAGACCCTCAGGGGTCCCAAAGACTCCAGGTTCAATAAGTTTCTGTTAAATAATGAATTCCAAATTAGTTTGGTGATAGTGTATTCACCACTTAGCTCATACAATATCTTGCATAATTTTAAATCTTTATAATCTACAATTGTTACTCCAAACTAACTCAGTAGGATAAGGAGTTTAAACAATGGACAGCATAAACAGTTAAAATCTTGTGATCTTGTGTGCCTTGGAAAAAGGGAAGATGGGGAGTTTCCCAAATCTGACAAACAAAACATTGAAATGGGGATTTTTGGTGATACAATAATTCTACAGATATTTGAAGTTATGGGATTATTACAAGATATCAGAACAGATACCTCCATGAAAGTGCACTGGCATGCTTCAAAACAAAGTTTACTATTGAGATTTAAGATAATGAATGCCAAACCGTAGAAGATACACCACACAATGGCCAATTCACACACAGAGGGAATTCTCTTTTTAAAATCAGATTTGTTTTGGCTATTTATCACACACAAGGAAAAGTGAAGCTGGATGTATACCTTTGCATTAAGGGGTTACAATTTACATACCAAGGCTCAGAGCGTATGTTGTAGGCTACGCCATAGTACTCACAAAAACTGTGATTGGTCAGTTTGGGCTTCTTGTGTTTCCACCTACAAGTTTTTGATGGTGGTAGGAATTGGGTTGGTTGGAACAGACCCCTTGTTACATAACGCTAACTATAATAGCTTTAGCCTGGATGGTAGCGGCTTTCTGGAAAACTGAGAACTGAGAGGTAACACTAGAATACCTTACATATATTAGACCAGAATTGTATGACCCAAGTGAGCCCCGTTACAATGACAACCTGAGAAAAGATGCAGCTGTTGTGGTTTGGGGTTTGTTTGGGATAATTTTCCCTTTGGCCCTCCTTGTGTTTATGTCCCAGTGTTGTTGGTCCTGTCCTGTGTTCCCCGTCTTGATCTACGTTTCTTGAGACAAACGATGGTAATTACACAGCATGATATGGCGCCTACACCACTGAATTGAATCATATCTTCTCAACCCAACTGCAGCATACATCTTAATATGTAAAACGTGTATTTACATATTGATGAAACATTTAAACTTTATTTGATTCTACAGTCCCTCCTTTTTCATACCTTACTTGGTGTGAAACCTACTATAGACAAAATAAAGTTTGTACAAAAACATAAAAACTATTAATAGAAAAAATGTAAACAATAATGAGAATACTTCAGGTAGATGGCTTACTCAGGATGTAAACATTTATACAAGAGATTCATCTCCTTCCTCGACCTCGTTATCTGACTCCTCAACTTCTATCTAAGGTGCTACAGGTGCTTTTCTTAGCAGAAACTGTCCCTCCTTTTCCTTAGCTGTGGTTATGAGCCGATTTGCTAAATTTCTAATGCAAGGAATGCAACAACATCCACATAGGACAAGTATTGCACACATTATTGCTATTGACATTATGATGCTTTGTACTCTCCAAACATGGAGTTGAAGATTTCAAATGATGTCTCTACACCACTGTTCTCAGCAAATTCCTCACTTAAGGTGGTAAGTCCTTGCAATGCTTGTGTGACTGAGCCATCTGGTGCCGTGTTATTGGGAATGTATGTGCAGCATGTAGTTCTGAACATTTTGCAGACTCCTCCCTTTTCCGCCAATACCATGTCAAGAGCAATTCTATTTTGGTATGTCATCAGGGTGGTTTTGTCTAGTAGACCTCTCACAGCATCTCTAGAGTAATTAACAAAGCGTTGTTGATTGTAGTAAATGTAATTAATCCAGTCCACATTCTTGTTGATTGTAGGCCAGAAGTAAATAGATTCTAAACCTGCCAAAATTTGATTCCTTGAATTCATCAGGAACCCCTTGAGGTACTCCTAAACTGTTAATGTATATTGTTGAGTCAAAACTGCCTTTGGGGATTTTTCTCTTAGTTAGTTTTATTTGGGAATGGGCGTTCTGGCGTCATGGCTGTCTAATGGTAATGCCTGAAATGGCATTACTAATTGCACCAGGGCGCAAGTCCCAGTCCAACCTAACGGCAAGGTTGGATACAGTGTCTTTTTTCCTTTTTTCTTGCTGCTTTCATTTTTCCTAGAGCTTGTAATGTATCCTGACTGATGTCCTTATTAATGGTTTTACAGCTGGTCAGTCTGCCTACCATGATTCCATTGTTATCTGATCGGTGGATACATGAGTATGGTCCCTCATAAGGGACAAATGGCGGAGGTGTTGTCCCTCTATTAACTTCAGGATACAGTAGGCTTAGTGACGTACAATCTGGAACATTTTGTTTCAGGTAAAGTTGTAACATGCAGTTGTACCCAGAGGGATCATTTAGAGGATTTAGTGGGAATAGCATAGTGGGCCGAGGCACAAGCAATACAGTCCGACATGTGATGTGTATTTGCTGAATATCCAACCCATTCGAGCCAAGTTTTTTTGTCAGTGTATCCTGTTTCTATCGCGATTGCTTGTCCTGGATTATCTTTTTCTAAATAGGTAACCAATGGTGTTTTTTTTTTTTCATTAAATTGAGCGTCTTTGTCTGGACAACTTTGACTCCAAATGTCTGGTGTATCCTGTTTCTTTTTTACCTGTATGCTAAAATGTCCTAATGGATCGTCCCCATCTTGATATGCCCCTAACACATAGACATCGGTATCTGGGATCTGAGGATCTTTTAAAGTGAGAAACAAGGGGTTGCATTTATTGGCCTTACACTCACTGGGAGAGGAGGCTTTATACATGGTGAGTCTATGTTTCAATGATGTTTTCCCCTTTTTTGCCAGGGGGTTAAATCCCCATTCATCCGAACCTGTGTTAGCGATTACATAGTTCCAATTTGTACACCATCTGTCGTGGTTTTTTTTGCTGTATGATAGACTTCACATATATACTTTTCTGACAATATATATGCATTCTGTCGGCCTTTACAGTTGATTACTGAACATAAATCAAATTGTGCAGTGCCTGTTTCGCCTTCAGTAAAATGTAGCATCAATATGGTTTGGGGAATCCTGTAGGATCTTCTAATTATTTTGTGACCCTTTACAAGGGACTTTGTATTATTTGGTGAACCAAAATTCCTTTTGTCTGCGGTGTTACTGGGCTGGATGGAGGCTGTGGATGTCCTATTTTCAGAGGGGAAAATTAAGACAAGAGTGACAACTATAGACATGCTTATGGCTATTGTTGCTACTGTTCATTTTATTCCACATAGCTATAGGAGCATCAATTTGTTCCCCCTTTTGAGCTCCATTTTGTTCTAATGTTGAAACTTAAATACAAAACGGAGTATGTTGTAACTTGAGGGAAAGAATTCGAAAAGGTTCCTAGGAGGTTTTTTTTTTTTTTTTTTTTAACTATCAGAAAGAGATTTTCTGGTTCTGTGTTTTCTATTCCAAATTCATCACTATGTCAATTAAAAATCTACTTTTTATTCACAGCGTGGCCAAATCAGTTCTAACCTCCTCTATTGGTCGGCAGGGGGCCTGAGCACAGTGTGTAAGGTGGTGCCAATTAGCTCCTGTTTTACCTTTAACTTTCAGGGCGTGGGTTGAATCATTTCCCACGGACCTGTCCACCTTGGTTCGGCCCACTTTCGCTTGTGAACTCGCAACCTCACCCAGTCTCCAGGCCCTACAGGAGGCTCTGTTTTGCTCTGCGGTGCTTCAGTGGCTGCTTGGACCTGTGAAGACAAAACTCGAGAGAGATTAGTGAGAGCCCTCATATAATCATCGGCTTCTAGGTGCCACCAATCCAAAACTGGGCCTATACCGCCATCTCTGGGTGGTCCTGGCATTGGCCTGCCTGCCAACAACTCATGAGGAGACAGATGAGTTGTATTACTCTGTGAAGACCTCATAGACATTAGTGCCAGGGGCAGTGCATCTACCCAGTTCATTTTGGTGTTATGACAAGCCTTATGAAGAGCCGTTGTGAAGAGGGGTGATACACTGAGCTGAACTTGTGTGCAATGCCAAAATACTTTTCTACTTCACTCAACTTCTGACTGGTGAAGTGAGTTCCATTATCTGATATAATGCATCTGGGGACCCCATGTCTTGGTATAAGTTCATTTTTTAGCCATTTTACCACTGAGTTTGCATCCTCTTTCTTACATGGAATGGCTTCAATCCATTTGGTATAACGGTCTACCATAACCAAAATGTATCCGTGTCCCCTCACTATATTATCTGCTCCCATGTCTGTGTAGTCTATACAAATCTCTTTGAATGGAGCATCTGGAACTGGAAAACGTCCCATTGGGCATTTGTAGGGTCTTTTATCATTGTGAGCATTGCAATTTTCGCAGTCATTTATTGCATTTTCCACCATTTCTTTCATGTATGGATGCCACCAGTGGGTTTCCACTTCTTTGGTGGTTCTCGCTCTGCCAACATGGGTAGGTCCATGGGTTTCTTTAATTAACAAATTACAGAGTTTTGCAAGTGCCACCAAGCGACCATCATGTGATCTCCAAAGACCTTTGTCTGACTTCTTTGCACCTTTTAAAAGCCACTAGTTTTGTTCATAGACACCTGCATGTTCCTGCATTCTCTCTATGTATTCTTCAGTTAGTTCGGGGATGTTTTCTGTCTGCAGACATACCAATTGTCTGCTGTAACCTCCTGCCTTTTTAGCTGCTTTGTCTGCAGCATCATTACCTTTAGCTACAGCTGAGGTTGAATTTTGGTGTCCTTTACACTTCATTACTGCTATCTGTGTAGGGAGAAGGATGGCATGTTTAACTGGTGTTTTTGAACAAGTCAGGAATCGCCTTCTTAGCCATTGTGGGCCATCTATGTGTACTGCGCCATGCGCATATGCTGAGTCAGTGTAAATGTTCACTCTTCTGTCTTTCCCTATTTCTAAAGCTTTGGTTAATGCTATTACTTCAGCTAATTGGGCAGAAGCTGGTTGAGGGATGATGGCAGAGTGTAGAGTTTCAATTTGCTGTTCCTGTTGTTGTACTACTGCATATGAGGCTACATTTCCCTGATCTCCTCTATAACAGCAGCCATCACAGTACAATGTCATTTCTGGTTGGTTCTGTGGTTCGTGTTCTTCTGAATTCAGCCCAATGGCCATGTTTGTTCTTTCAGTTTCATAACTGATGTGTGGTTGCTTTAGGATCTCAGAAATCTTGATTTTTCTTACTAGGGGGAAGGTGAATGCATTTGAGCTCAGGAATGCAATTACTCCATGTGAAGTGTAGATTTTTAGGGGGTGGCACATAACCACATGTGATGTTTTGTCTATAGCTCTAGTTAAGGCTGCTAGATGTCTGGCACATCCTGTTTGTCCTTGTTCAATATTGTCCAATTTGGAACTGTGATACATCAGTACTCTCCTTTCTCCCTCCTTTTTCTGAAACAGGACAGCATTCACAATGCTTCCTGTTTTGAAACATCAAGATGGAATGTCTGGGTGTAGTCTGGGGAGCAAAGATGTGCTGCTTGTCCTAGTGCTTGTTTAAACGCTTCTTCTCCTTCCTGTGTCCAAATAAGGGTAGCAGTGAGATTTCTGTTTCCGGCCACTGATAGCATTTCTCTAAGTGGTTGTGTGAGGGATACATAATCTGGCACATGGCTTCTAGAGTATCCTGTGAGTCCCAGAAAAGCAAGCATCTGGGACAGTCTTTGGTTTTCCATGTGAGAGTATGGATGTTCTTTGTGATGATGTCAGAGTGAGGCTGTTTGCAGAAATTAGTCTTCCCAGGAATGCAACTGTTCGTCTACATATCTGTGTTTTTTCTTTTTTGACTTTGTAGCCTGCGTTGGCAAGGAATATCAGTAAATCTGTTGTACTTTTTAGACATGCTTGTGGTGTTGGGCTTGCCAACAATAAGTCATCAACATATTGAATCAGGACAGTTCCTTGTGGCAGTTGGAGATGTTTCAAATCTTCCCTCCATGCTTGGTTGGAAAGACCTGGGATTGTCTTTGTATCCTTGTGGCATGGGGTTGTAGGTATACGGCTGTCCTTTGTAGGTGAAAGCAAATATATCTTGTACATCTGGGGCGAGAGGCAGGCAGAAGAATGCATTTGCCAGATCAATGACACTGAAATGGGTGTGGGTGGGATTCAGATTCTGTAGAGCAACATAAGGATCTGGCAAGGGAATGTTTACAGTAGTGGTAGCTAAATTTATTTGTCATAGGTCATGTACTATCCTCCATCCTTTATTTTCCGCTTTTGGGACTGGGTGTGTTCCATGGGGATTTAGTTAGTCTTGATACCCCTGCTGTGAGTAATCCTTGTATGGTGTCATCAATCCCTTCAACCTGACTACAGCCCTAGTAAGAGCTCCCAATAACCAGAGTTGGCTTCTCAGCCGGTGTGTTACTGAGTGGGGAGAAAATGTTAAGAGGGGCAAAGATGTTGGTGGCCAGCCATAGGCTCCGTTTTGCCGTGTGCGCTCCCCGGTTTAGAGCTAGTGTTACGCTTCTTTCGGATAGTCACCCACTCGCCCGGCTGCTCGAGGTCTGCCGGGGAACTGCTAACAGAAGCTACAGTATGTTGGCCCGCACCAGCTGGCTAGCTACAGAAGCATATGATTTTGATTCCATGGTGCTGTCATGCCTCAAACTCACTAGGCCTCGCTCCAGGGCAGCGAATATACTAGATTTATCACTAAAGGAGGCAAAGGAATAGCAAAACATTTCACACACACTTTCATTTCAGTGGTCAAGTGGTGTAGCCCTTGTGTTGTCTTCCTGTCGACCACGCACTCCTCTCTGGGTCATTATAAATGTTACTGGCCTAACAAAATTGTCCAGTTCATGAAGTAATTCATCACTCAATTCTCTGTTAGCCCTTTTATCCAACTTCATTCCAACTCATTAGTTTTACACTTATTTTTTGCATTCATGGTCATCAGACCTCATGAATTATATCTCAGTTCTAAGTAAAATTAGGATATATTGTATGATTAGTTGTTTTGGACCATAAATGCCATAAAAAAACGCCCAAAATTCTATGAAAGTTGTTCATAAAGTGCCTCGTTCTTCTGGCAGTTATTACAGGTCTCATACTTTATTTGGTCACACTAATGTTACTTCCGGTCCAGAACACATTGCTTTTAGTCACCTTGATCTTCTTGACCAAACAAACGTTACAAATTAGACCAGTGTTCCATCAGATTTTCAATTATTATGAACATTATAAATATAAGCCCATATTCTTGCTTTTGGTTTAAAACGGAAAAATGAATAACAAAAAAACAAAAAATAAGCAGTTTTCCAGTTAATTTTTTATTTTATGGACATTGTTTTGTTTTTTGGTTTAAAACAAAAAACTGATCATACTTTAGGGCCTTGACCAGGCAGCATCCCCCAACATCATGAATGGCACATCACTGTGTTTGGCTGATCTGGGAAGGGGTCAATTTTCTGGGACATGCAGTGTTTGGGCTTCCATCTCATTCCCCAATGCTGAATTTGAAATACCCCACCACTGCTGTTCGGCCAAAATCCCCCAACTGAATCACCCTTAAGCGGTTATCGGCATCATCAAGTGCTAACAAAACAATTTTTAAAGAAAATGTGTAATTAAAAAACTGACTTCCTAAGTGGCTTGGTGCTTGGGTGTGCTTGCCTACAATGGCTCTAATGCAGTTTGAGAAATTCCACTTTTCACAAAAACGTGCTGCTATTTCTCTCCATGCCTTGGCTTAGGTCTGCATCATTAGCCTCATCACTGCTCTGCAAGTCATGTAGACTGACTCGGCCACAGTTTAATGCAAAGTTAAATGCCAGGCTTCTGAAGGACTCTCCAGTAGATAGGAACCTGCAGAAAAAAATGATAAATTGTTAACTGATGTATACATATTAATGATTTTTACTTTTTAAAATGTTCGAGGACTGCCAGAAATGGATGAAGTACTTAAGGGATCAGTTGGTAAGGAACAAAAAACAAAACCAAAGAGTTATGTAATTTCTGCTACCCTATGTACAACCGAAAAGGTAAGTTTGTAAATACTGAAAGGAGTATAATGACTGCACGTTAAAAGAATCACATCTTCTACATTGCACAAATGTGCAATATCAGGCAAAGTTGAGTTTACCTGACAAAGAGCCTCACGAGCTTTGATTTCCAGTGTATGCATGTTTTCTATGTTAAGTAACTTGTATGTGATTGTATTCTATTCTTTTATTTTGACATTTTATTTGTTGTGAATCAACACCCATTTCCACTGACAGACATTGTCACTGACCCTTCACAAGAGGAAACTTGTAGTGTGGACCTAGAGAATTCGCTCCAGAGTGGCGCACCACAACACAAAGAGGTAATAAAATCTCTGTACCTTTTACACGGGAGTAACCAAGGAGAGAATTAATGACCTTGGAAGACAGGCGATTGGCTTTGGTCCAGGATCCTCCGGCACAACCACATGTGCCGCAGTAAGGTGTGGAAATGTATTTCTTTGCCCTAAGCCTGCTTAACAAATGAAGTGCAAGGGGAAAAAGGCAAATCCCTGTGAGCTAAAGTGTTCAGATTTCCAATTGTTCTGAATGCTCCAATTTCAGCTAAGTGTTACAAAACTCCAAGCCAGCCTTCAACCTACATGTCATTTAGCTGACACTTTTATCCAAAGTGACTTACAACTGGCAGATAAGTGTCTTGCTCAGGTACACGTTGGTTGATGTATCGCAGTGTAAATCAAACTCAGGTCTCCCACAGGTCATTTCCACTGCACCATCAGCCAGGCAGGACTGGAGTGTTTTTTTAACAAGTGCAAAATCGACATTCTCCCATTATTTTCAGTTTGTCAGAGACAATGATAAAAACATTATGGTGGGGCGCAGTCTATGTACAACACAGAGGGAACTATCTACGTCGATAAATAGCACAAGTAACTTGAAGAAACACCTGGGGTCTCATTTATAAATATCTTTTCACAAAGGATCCTTACTAAAAGTGTACGAACGTACGTACGTACGTACGTACGTACATCAAAACAAATTAAAATTTATAAAACTGTGTGCACGCACATCTGTAAGCAATGTTCCCTTTATAAATATGAGACTTATCTGCCACAAGAAGGTGTTTGGCGCTCAATTTACAATAGTGTGGGGCTCGAAAGTTTGGGTGCCCCATGTAGAAATTAGTATTAATGTGCATAAAGAAGCCAAGAAAAGATAAAAAAATCTCCAAAAGACATCAAATGACAGATTCACGGCTTATGATCTAAAAACGGTAGAAGCTTAGCTCTTTAAGAAGTGAATTAAGTTGAAATCAAACAGAACTTTGAGTTTTACTCTGTGGCAAAGGGGCTGGGAAACATTTGGTATTAATCACATTTTGACATTGCATAGTGGAGACAAAACTGCCTGTCAATGTGTGAATAGAAGGAACAGTGGCTCTATCTACTGGACAAATGAAATCATTACAAACGCCAGCAACTCCACGTTCAAATTAAGTGACTTGGCTCCATGTTGTGGACAAAATATAACACTGCAAAAAGAGTGCAATTGTCTTTATTAACTCAATCCAATCAAAGTAGGACATACTCTGCTATTAAACCAGCTAATAGTCAGAAAACGTATGGTTAGACGAATAAAATAAAGAAAGTAAACAAAAGTTGCACAACAACAAAATAACATCAAAAAAGAAATTATCCCCATCATTGGGCGCCTTAGCAACCCAGACCTGATACAAACGTTACGGAGGCAAGTGTCATCAAGCACCAAATTAAGACTTACATAAATTTGTGTTCTTATTTTCTTTTCTAACTCTCAATTTAGACAGGTTTTTGTTTTAAATTTTTATGTTTTAGAATTTTCTGATTTCATTCATTTCACTTTTCACTTAAGCCTATTTTTTTACTCACAATAGATTACATTTTTGTTTAACTTCAATTTGTTGTTTTTAAAATTTTCTGATTTCATTAATTTCACTTAAGCAACATTTATTTTATAAATACCCAAAATATATTAATTTTGATTTTGTTTCTATTTTATCATAAATAAAATAAAGTATATATATATATATATATATATATATATATATATATGGATCTGATGCAATGCTACTATACAAGCAACCCCAGTGAGAGGGGTTACATGCAGAGACTATGGGATATGTGGATGCTTCGAAACACATCATCAACACTGACAAAGAAACAGCTCAGTGTTCTAACATCCGCAAACGGCAGCTCCTATCACAACTAGAGATTGATGAGGTACAACAAATATGCTACGGCAAGGGGGAGCCAGGACGACAGGTCAGCGGGGCGATTTCATCATCATCCCCACACTCAGAGATTGGGTCCCAAGCCCCAATAACAACAAGCCGGGCGACTGACCTACGATTGAAGATCATAGCCAAGCTGGACCCCCTAGTACAACGACCAAGACTGCCAAGGCTAAGTGATAAAGTACCCTCTGAAAGTCTGCTAGAAGATGTGAATGCAGCACTACATACTATCTCTACTGGCTGAAGAAACTAACTGAACTCCATGAACGCCTGGCAGTACAAATAACCCAACTGCTGATGGATGGGACCCACCCAGAATGGTTAACCCAAGGACGGACAATCCTGATCATGAAGGATCCCCAGAAGGGAACAATCCCATCCAACTACCGGCCAATAACCTGCCTCTGTACAACATGGAAACTCCTGTCAGGCATCATAGCGGCTAAGATGAGTAGGCACATGGCTCAATACATGCACAGGGCCCAGAAGGGAATAGGCAGTGACACCAGAGGAGCCAAGCACCAGCTACTGGTGGATAGAGCAGTCACTCGAGACTGCAAGACCAGGCAGAACAGGCACTGCCTGGATTGACTACAAGAAAGCCTACGACTCAATGCCACATACATGGATACTGGAATACTTGGAGATGTACAAGGTCAACAAGACACTAATAGCCTTCATCAAGAACTCAATGAGGCTGAGGAAAACAAGTCTGGAAGCCAACCCAAAGCCAATTGCACAAGTCACCATCAAGTGCGGCATATACCAAGGCGATGCATTATCCCCGCTGCTGTTCTGCATAGGCCTGAACCCCCTCAGCCAGATCATCACAAAGACTGGCTACGGATACCGATTCCGAAGCGGAACAATCATCAGTCACCTCCTCTACATGGACGACATCAAGCTGTATGCCAGAAATGAGCGAGACATCAACTCACTGATCCACACTACCAGGATTTACAGCAACGACATTGGAATGTCGTTTGGACTGGACAAGTGTGGTTGCATGGTATCAAAAAGAGGGAAGATGATCAGAACTGAGGGGATCAAACCAGAAGGCCACATTGCAGATGTTCAGGATAGCTACAAATACCTTGGGGTGCCACAGGCTAACGGAAACCATGAGGAGGCAGCAAGGAAGACCGCCCCAGCCAAATACCTACAAAGAGTGAGGCAGGTCCTGAAAAGTCAGCTGAATGGGAAAAACAAGATCCGAGCCATCAACACCTAACCCTAACCCTAAAATCCTTGGGTGTAGGACTTTCCCCCCTTAGTAGAAACCTGTTGAATGATTAAATTTGGTCTGGGAGGTTCATGGTTACGTTTCGTAGGACAAAAACGCGTGAGTCCTTAGAGATTGTATTGAAAGCTCTGATATTTGGAAAAAAATTATTTTACATGAGAGTCAATGAGAGATTCTGGGGCAATTTTCAACCTGACTAAAATGATCCCCAAAAGGGGCGGGAAGAAGCACAACTTTAGCTTGATTGGACATCTAGTGGCAGATCAGACCTCTAGATTGGAACATTGTTAACAACTGTGATAGAATTAGTTGGGCAGTGCGCCGCCCATATCACCCTAATGAACACATCGTCCCTTTACAGAGGCCAATGCGGCGTCTATGTATACGGGCAGCACAGAGAGCGTTGTCACGCCCCAATGAAAGTCAAGGACAGATTTGAGTCACGCATGCTCAGATTTAAATAGTTTAAGGCATAACATGTCATACCCGATTAGAGTTGTGTCAGACAGGTTCTGGTCAAGTGCAGATGTGAGTTGCACTTACTCAGATTCAAACGGTTTACGGCATAAATTTGTGAAATCTATGAAATAAAAAACTTTTCTCATTACAAACAATAACAGAAGTTGGGAATAATTTCAAAAACGTTTTAGCTGTCTATGATTGTTTGATTGCTTACGGCGTCTCCCTTAGAGATAGTCATAGTCATCTGGGAGGAGCTCGGAGGAGAGCAACTGCTCCTTCACATTGAAAGGAGCCAGTTTAGGTGGTTCAAGCATCTGGTATGATGCCTCCTGGGCAACCCTAACCCTAATAATACGTTACCCAGTCATGATGGTTAAAGGAGAATTCCGGTCAATTTTTATGTTTACAATTTTAACCTGGATCGCTCTAAATATGCGTGTACTTTTGATTGAAAAACCCTGACTTGAAACGATGCAGGCAACAGGGAGCATATGCAGCTACGTGTATGAGCTTCCACTGAGTGTGCCTTTGTGCCTCTTAACAGACACAAAATGCAATAAAAATGTCTGTGCAACATGAACAGGGTCCTTACATGACAACAATATGTGCTTTCAACTCAGACATTGTTTAAATTCACCTACCGTGTCCCTATTCTGCCGGTAGCTAGCTCACCCTGTTAATTGCTAGCTGACATCTATCATGTTCAACCAGGTTTCTGTGATAATCATCACGCAGCAGTTCCATGTGTATTTGTAGCTCATCCATTTTGTGTGTGATAAATCTGATGGTGGTGAAAGGAGGCTTGGAATATCCTATGGACCTGTACCTTTTTCATAATGGCAATTATATGGCATGCACTGATTGAGAGCCTATTCAGCACCATTGCTGTCAATCAGTTGTTAATGTCCGTGGTCAACAAGTGACACATTATAACATGCATTCATCAGATATTTTATCGTTTTTTAAGCAGAGGGCCCCATAATGAAGCTCCGCCCGCACTGTAATGACAGTCTAGCTCCCCTGCTATTATCTGTTGAGATTACCATAGGCCAAATTGCACTTTTCCTGCATGGAGATGTGTGAAATGACAGTAACAAGGTTCACACATCACAAGAAGCTCAGAAGAGGCCAAAACGGATGTTTCTTGTATAGAGATGTCTGTATAGCAACTACTGTTAAGAAACTAATTTAAAACTGTTGAAATAAAAGAGACAAGGTTTACACATCATAAAGAGCTCAGAACAAGCCAAAATGCTTGTTTCCTACATGTAGATGTGTGTATAGAAGCTACTGTTAAGAAACTAATGTAAAACAGGTGAGATGACAGTAACAAGGTTGAATTGTCACAAAAAGGTCAGAAGGCCAAAACGCACGTTTCTAGCATGGTGTGTACAGCAGGTACTGTTAAGAAACTAATGTAAAACTGTATAAATGACAGAACAAGAATGAAACATCACCAAAAAGTCAGAAGAGGCCGAAAAGCACGTTTCCAGCATGGAGATGTGTGTGTATATTATTAAGAAAATAATGTAAAACTGTTGAAATGACAGTAACAAGGTTGAAACGTCACAAAAAGCTCAGAACAGGCCAAAACGCACTGTTCCTGCATGGAAATGTGTGTTTAACAACTACTGTTAAGAAACTAATGTAAACCTGTTGAAATGACAGTAACAAGGTTGAAACGTCACAAAAAGCTCAGAACAGGCCAAAACGCACTGTTCCTGCATGGAAATGTGTGTTTAGGAGCTACTGTTAAGAAACTAATGTAAACCTGTTGAAATGACAGTAACAAGGTTGAAACGTCACAAAAAGCTCAGAGCAGGCCAAAACGCACTGTTCCTGCATGGAGATTTGTGTTTAACAGCTACTGTTTAGAAACTAATGTAAACCTGTTGAAATGACAGTAACAAGGTTGAAACGTCACAAAAAGCTCAGAACAGGCCAAAACGCACTGTTCCTGCATGGAAATGTGTGTTTAACAGCTACTGTTAAGAAACTAATGTAAACCTGTTGAAATGACAGTAACAAGGTTGAAACGTCACAAAAGCTCAGAACAGGCCAAAACGCACTGTTCCTGCATGGAGATGTGTGTTTAACAGCTACTGTTAAGAAACTAATGTAAACCTGTTGAAATGACAGTAACAAGGTTGAAACGTCACAAAAGCTCAGAACAGGCCAAAACGCACTGTTCCTGCATGGAGATGTGTGTTTAACAGCTACTGTTAAGAAACTAATGTAAACCTGTTGAAATGACAGTAACAAGGTTGAAACGTCACAAAAGCTCAGAACAGGCCAAAACGCACTGTTCCTGCATGGAGATGTGTGTTTAACAGCTACTGTTAAGAAACTAATGTAAACCTGTTGAAATGACAGTAACAAGGTTGAAACGTCACAAAAAGCTCAGAACAGGCCAAAACGCACTGTTCCTGCATGGAAATGTGTGTTTAGGAGCTACTGTTAAGAAACTAATGTAAACTTGTTGAAATGACAGTAACAAGATTGAAACGTCACATAAAGCTCAGAACAGGCCAAAACGCACTGTTCCTGCATGGAGATGTGTGTTTAACAGCTACTGTTAAGAAACTAATGTAAACCTGTTGAAATGACAGTAACAAGGTTGAAACGTCACAAAAGCTCAGAACAGGCCAAAACGCACTGTTCCTGCATGGAAATGTGTGTTTAACAGCTACTGTTAAGAAACTAATGTAAACCTGTTGAAATGACAGTAACAAGGTTGAAACGTCACAAAAGCTCAGAACAGGCCAAAACGCACTGTTCCTGCATGGAGATGTGTGTTTAACAGCTACTGTTAAGAAACTAATGTAAACCTGTTGAAATGACAGTAACAAGGTTGAAACGTCACAAAAGCTCAGAACAGGCCAAAACGCACTGTTCCTGCATGGAGATGTGTGTTTAACAGCTACTGTTAAGAAACTAATGTAAACCTGTTGAAATGACAGTAACAAGGTTGAAACGTCACAAAAGCTCAGAACAGGCCAAAACGCACTGTTCCTGCATGGAGATGTGTGTTTAACAGCTACTGTTAAGAAACTAATGTAAACCTGTTGAAATGACAGTAACAAGGTTGAAACGTCACAAAAAGCTCAGAACAGGCCAAAACGCACTGTTCCTGCATGGAAATGTGTGTTTAGGAGCTACTGTTAAGAAACTAATGTAAACCTGTTGAAATGACAGTAACAAGGTTGAAACGTCACAAAAAGCTCAGAACAGGCCAAAACGCACTGTTCCTGCATGGAAATGTGTGTTTAGGAGCTACTGTTAAGAAACTAATGTAAACCTGTTGAAATGACAGTAACAAGGTTGAAGCGTCACAAAAAGCTCAGAACAGGCCAAAACGCACTGTTCCTGCATGGAAATGTGTGTTTAACAGCTACTGTTAAGAAACTAATGTAAACCTGTTGAAATGACAGTAACAAGGTTGAAACGTCACAAAAGCTCAGAACAGGCCAAAACGCACTGTTCCTGCATGGAAATGTGTGTTTAGGAGCTACTGTTAAGAAACTAATGTAAACCTGTTGAAATGACAGTAACAAGGTTGAAACGTCACAAAAGCTCAGAACAGGCCAAAACGCACTGTTCCTGCATGGAAATGTGTGTTTAACAGCTACTGTTAAGAAACTAATGTAAACCTGTTGAAATGACAGTAACAAGGTTGAAACGTCACAAAAAGCTCAGAACAGGCCAAAACGCACTGTTCCTGCATGGAAATGTGTGTTTAGGAGCTACTGTTAAGAAACTAATGTAAACCTGTTGAAATGACAGTAACAAGGTTGAAACGTCACAAAAGCTCAGAACAGGCCAAAACGCACTGTTCCTGCATGGAAATGTGTGTTTAACAGCTACTGTTAAGAAACTAATGTAAACCTGTTGAAATGACAGTAACAAGGTTGAAACGTCACAAAAAGCTCAGAACAGGCCAAAACGCATTGTTCCTGCATGGAAATGTGTGTTTAACAGCTACTGTTAAGAAACTAATGTAAACCTGTTGAAATGACAGTAACAAGGTTGAAACGTCACAAAAGCTCAGAACAGGCCAAAACGCACTGTTCCTGCATGGAAATGTGTGTTTAACAGCTACTGTTAAGAAACTAATGTAAACCTGTTGAAATGACAGTAACAAGGTTGAAACGTCACAAAAAGCTCAGAACAGGCCAAAACGCACTGTTCCTGCATGGAAATGTGTGTTTAGGAGCTACTGTTAAGAAACTAATGTAAACCTGTTGAAATGACAGTAACAAGGTTGAAACGTCACAAAAGCTCAGAACAGGCCAAAACGCACTGTTCCTGCATGGAAATGTGTGTTTAACAGCTACTGTTAAGAAACTAATGTAAACCTGTTGAAATGACAGTAACAAGGTTGAAACGTCACAAAAGCTCAGAACAGGCCAAAACGCACTGTTCCTGCATGGAAATGTGTGTTTAACAGCTACTGTTAAGAAACTAATGTAAACCTGTTGAAATGACAGTAACAAGGTTGAAACGTCACAAAAGCTCAGAACAGGCCAAAACGCACTGTTCCTGCATGGAGATGTGTGTTTAACAGCTACTGTTAAGAAACTAATGTAAACCTGTTGAAATGACAGTAACAAGGTTGAAACGTCACAAAAGCTCAGAACAGGCCAAAACGCACTGTTCCTGCATGGAGATGTGTGTTTAACAGCTACTGTTAAGAAACTAATGTAAACCTGTTGAAATGACAGTAACAAGGTTGAAACGTCACAAAAGCTCAGAACAGGCCAAAACGCACTGTTCCTGCATGGAAATGTGTGTTTAACAGCTACTGTTAAGAAACTAATGTAAACCTGTTGAAATGACAGTAACAAGGTTGAAACGTCACAAAAGCTCAGAACAGGCCAAAACGCACTGTTCCTGCATGGAAATGTGTGTTTAACAGCTACTGTTAAGAAACTAATGTAAACCTGTTGAAATGACAGTAACAAGGTTGAAACGTCACAAAAGCTCAGAACAGGCCAAAACGCACTGTTCCTGCATGGAAATGTGTGTTTAACAGCTACTGTTAAGAAACTAATGTAAACCTGTTGAAATGACAGTAACAAGGTTGAAACGTCACAAAAGCTCAGAACAGGCCAAAACGCACTGTTCCTGCATGGAAATGTGTGTTTAACAGCTACTGTTAAGAAACTAATGTAAACCTGTTGAAATGACAGTAACAAGGTTGAAACGTCACAAAAGCTCAGAACAGGCCAAAACGCACTGTTCCTGCATGGAAATGTGTGTTTAACAGCTACTGTTAAGAAACTAATGTAAACCTGTTGAAATGACAGTAACAAGGTTGAAACGTCACAAAAGCTCAGAACAGGCCAAAACGCACTGTTCCTGCATGGAAATGTGTGTTTAACAGCTACTGTTAAGAAACTAATGTAAACCTGTTGAAATGACAGTAACAAGGTTGAAACGTCACAAAAGCTCAGAACAGGCCAAAACGCACTGTTCCTGCATGGAAATGTGTGTTTAACAGCTACTGTTAAGAAACTAATGTAAACCTGTTGAAATGACAGTAACAAGGTTGAAACGTCACAAAAGCTCAGAACAGGCCAAACGCACTGTTCCTGCATGGAAATGTGTGTTTAACAGCTACTGTTAAGAAACTAATGTAAACCTGTTGAAATGACAGTAACAAGGTTGAAACGTCACAAAAGCTCAGAACAGGCCAAAACGCACTGTTCCTGCATGGAAATGTGTGTTTAACAGCTACTGTTAAGAAACTAATGTAAACCTGTTGAAATGACAGTAACAAGGTTGAAACGTCACAAAAGCTCAGAACAGGCCAAAACGCACTGTTCCTGCATGGAAATGTGTGTTTAACAGCTACTGTTAAGAAACTAATGTAAACCTGTTGAAATGACAGTAACAAGGTTGAAACGTCACAAAAGCTCAGAACAGGCCAAAACGCACTGTTCCTGCATGGAAATGTGTGTTTAACAGCTACTGTTAAGAAACTAATGTAAACCTGTTGAAATGACAGTAACAAGGTTGAAACGTCACAAAAGCTCAGAACAGGCCAAAACGCACTGTTCCTGCATGGAAATGTGTGTTTAACAGCTACTGTTAAGAAACTAATGTAAACCTGTTGAAATGACAGTAACAAGGTTGAAACGTCACAAAAGCTCAGAACAGGCCAAAACGCACTGTTCCTGCATGGAAATGTGTGTTTAACAGCTACTGTTAAGAAACTAATGTAAACCTGTTGAAATGACAGTAACAAGGTTGAAACGTCACAAAAGCTCAGAACAGGCCAAAACGCACTGTTCCTGCATGGAAATGTGTGTTTAACAGCTACTGTTAAGAAACTAATGTAAACCTGTTGAAATGACAGTAACAAGGTTGAAACGTCACAAAAGCTCAGAACAGGCCAAAACGCACTGTTCCTGCATGGAAATGTGTGTTTAACAGCTACTGTTAAGAAACTAATGTAAACCTGTTGAAATGACAGTAACAAGGTTGAAACGTCACAAAAGCTCAGAACAGGCCAAACGCACTGTTCCTGCATGGAAATGTGTGTTTAACAGCTACTGTTAAGAAACTAATGTAAACCTGTTGAAATGACAGTAACAAGGTTGAAACGTCACAAAAGCTCAGAACAGGCCAAACGCACTGTTCCTGCATGGAAATGTGTGTTTAACAGCTACTGTTAAGAAACTAATGTAAACCTGTTGAAATGACAGTAACAAGGTTGAAACGTCACAAAAGCTCAGAACAGGCCAAAACGCACTGTTCCTGCATGGAAATGTGTGTTTAACAGCTACTGTTAAGAAACTAATGTAAACCTGTTGAAATGACAGTAACAAGGTTGAAACGTCACAAAAGCTCAGAACAGGCCAAAACGCACTGTTCCTGCATGGAAATGTGTGTTTAACAGCTACTGTTAAGAAACTAATGTAAACCTGTTGAAATGACAGTAACAAGGTTGAAACGTCACAAAAGCTCAGAACAGGCCAAAACGCACTGTTCCTGCATGGAAATGTGTGTTTAACAGCTACTGTTAAGAAACTAATGTAAACCTGTTGAAATGACAGTAACAAGGTTGAAACGTCACAAAAGCTCAGAACAGGCCAAAACGCACTGTTCCTGCATGGAAATGTGTGTTTAACAGCTACTGTTAAGAAACTAATGTAAACCTGTTGAAATGACAGTAACAAGGTTGAAACGTCACAAAAGCTCAGAACAGGCCAAAACGCACTGTTCCTGCATGGAAATGTGTGTTTAACAGCTACTGTTAAGAAACTAATGTAAACCTGTTGAAATGACAGTAACAAGGTTGAAACGTCACAAAAGCTCAGAACAGGCCAAAACGCACTGTTCCTGCATGGAAATGTGTGTTTAACAGCTACTGTTAAGAAACTAATGTAAACCTGTTGAAATGACAGTAACAAGGTTGAAACGTCACAAAAGCTCAGAACAGGCCAAAACGCACTGTTCCTGCATGGAAATGTGTGTTTAACAGCTACTGTTAAGAAACTAATGTAAACCTGTTGAAATGACAGTAACAAGGTTGAAACGTCACAAAAGCTCAGAACAGGCCAAACGCACTGTTCCTGCATGGAAATGTGTGTTTAACAGCTACTGTTAAGAAACTAATGTAAACCTGTTGAAATGACAGTAACAAGGTTGAAACGTCACAAAAGCTCAGAACAGGCCAAAACGCACTGTTCCTGCATGGAAATGTGTGTTTAACAGCTACTGTTAAGAAACTAATGTAAACCTGTTGAAATGACAGTAACAAGGTTGAAACGTCACAAAAGCTCAGAACAGGCCAAAACGCACTGTTCCTGCATGGAAATGTGTGTTTAACAGCTACTGTTAAGAAACTAATGTAAACCTGTTGAAATGACAGTAACAAGGTTGAAACGTCACAAAAGCTCAGAACAGGCCAAAACGCACTGTTCCTGCATGGAAATGTGTGTTTAACAGCTACTGTTAAGAAACTAATGTAAACCTGTTGAAATGACAGTAACAAGGTTGAAACGTCACAAAAGCTCAGAACAGGCCAAAACGCACTGTTCCTGCATGGAAATGTGTGTTTAACAGCTACTGTTAAGAAACTAATGTAAACCTGTTGAAATGACAGTAACAAGGTTGAAACGTCACAAAAGCTCAGAACAGGCCAAAACGCACTGTTCCTGCATGGAAATGTGTGTTTAACAGCTACTGTTAAGAAACTAATGTAAACCTGTTGAAATGACAGTAACAAGGTTGAAACGTCACAAAAGCTCAGAACAGGCCAAACGCACTGTTCCTGCATGGAAATGTGTGTTTAACAGCTACTGTTAAGAAACTAATGTAAACCTGTTGAAATGACAGTAACAAGGTTGAAACGTCACAAAAGCTCAGAACAGGCCAAAACGCACTGTTCCTGCATGGAAATGTGTGTTTAACAGCTACTGTTAAGAAACTAATGTAAACCTGTTGAAATGACAGTAACAAGGTTGAAACGTCACAAAAGCTCAGAACAGGCCAAACGCACTGTTCCTGCATGGAAATGTGTGTTTAACAGCTACTGTTAAGAAACTAATGTAAACCTGTTGAAATGACAGTAACAAGGTTGAAACGTCACAAAAGCTCAGAACAGGCCAAAACGCACTGTTCCTGCATGGAAATGTGTGTTTAACAGCTACTGTTAAGAAACTAATGTAAACCTGTTGAAATGACAGTAACAAGGTTGAAACGTCACAAAAGCTCAGAACAGGCCAAAACGCACTGTTCCTGCATGGAAATGTGTGTTTAACAGCTACTGTTAAGAAACTAATGTAAACCTGTTGAAATGACAGTAACAAGGTTGAAACGTCACAAAAGCTCAGAACAGGCCAAAACGCACTGTTCCTGCATGGAAATGTGTGTTTAACAGCTACTGTTAAGAAACTAATGTAAACCTGTTGAAATGACAGTAACAAGGTTGAAACGTCACAAAAGCTCAGAACAGGCCAAAACGCACTGTTCCTGCATGGAAATGTGTGTTTAACAGCTACTGTTAAGAAACTAATGTAAACCTGTTGAAATGACAGTAACAAGGTTGAAACGTCACAAAAGCTCAGAACAGGCCAAAACGCACTGTTCCTGCATGGAAATGTGTGTTTAACAGCTACTGTTAAGAAACTAATGTAAACCTGTTGAAATGACAGTAACAAGGTTGAAACGTCACAAAAGCTCAGAACAGGCCAAAACGCACTGTTCCTGCATGGAAATGTGTGTTTAACAGCTACTGTTAAGAAACTAATGTAAACCTGTTGAAATGACAGTAACAAGGTTGAAACGTCACAAAAGCTCAGAACAGGCCAAACGCACTGTTCCTGCATGGAAATGTGTGTTTAACAGCTACTGTTAAGAAACTAATGTAAACCTGTTGAAATGACAGTAACAAGGTTGAAACGTCACAAAAGCTCAGAACAGGCCAAAACGCACTGTTCCTGCATGGAAATGTGTGTTTAACAGCTACTGTTAAGAAACTAATGTAAACCTGTTGAAATGACAGTAACAAGGTTGAAACGTCACAAAAGCTCAGAACAGGCCAAAACGCACTGTTCCTGCATGGAAATGTGTGTTTAACAGCTACTGTTAAGAAACTAATGTAAACCTGTTGAAATGACAGTAACAAGGTTGAAACGTCACAAAAGCTCAGAACAGGCCAAAACGCACTGTTCCTGCATGGAAATGTGTGTTTAACAGCTACTGTTAAGAAACTAATGTAAACCTGTTGAAATGACAGTAACAAGGTTGAAACGTCACAAAAGCTCAGAACAGGCCAAAACGCACTGTTCCTGCATGGAAATGTGTGTTTAACAGCTACTGTTAAGAAACTAATGTAAACCTGTTGAAATGACAGTAACAAGGTTGAAACGTCACAAAAGCTCAGAACAGGCCAAAACGCACTGTTCCTGCATGGAAATGTGTGTTTAACAGCTACTGTTAAGAAACTAATGTAAACCTGTTGAAATGACAGTAACAAGGTTGAAACGTCACAAAAGCTCAGAACAGGCCAAAACGCACTGTTCCTGCATGGAAATGTGTGTTTAACAGCTACTGTTAAGAAACTAATGTAAACCTGTTGAAATGACAGTAACAAGGTTGAAACGTCACAAAAGCTCAGAACAGGCCAAACGCACTGTTCCTGCATGGAAATGTGTGTTTAACAGCTACTGTTAAGAAACTAATGTAAACCTGTTGAAATGACAGTAACAAGGTTGAAACGTCACAAAAGCTCAGAACAGGCCAAAACGCACTGTTCCTGCATGGAAATGTGTGTTTAACAGCTACTGTTAAGAAACTAATGTAAACCTGTTGAAATGACAGTAACAAGGTTGAAACGTCACAAAAGCTCAGAACAGGCCAAAACGCACTGTTCCTGCATGGAAATGTGTGTTTAACAGCTACTGTTAAGAAACTAATGTAAACCTGTTGAAATGACAGTAACAAGGTTGAAACGTCACAAAAGCTCAGAACAGGCCAAACGCACTGTTCCTGCATGGAAATGTGTGTTTAACAGCTACTGTTAAGAAACTAATGTAAACCTGTTGAAATGACAGTAACAAGGTTGAAACGTCACAAAAGCTCAGAACAGGCCAAAACGCACTGTTCCTGCATGGAAATGTGTGTTTAACAGCTACTGTTAAGAAACTAATGTAAACCTGTTGAAATGACAGTAACAAGGTTGAAACGTCACAAAAGCTCAGAACAGGCCAAAACGCACTGTTCCTGCATGGAAATGTGTGTTTAACAGCTACTGTTAAGAAACTAATGTAAACCTGTTGAAATGACAGTAACAAGGTTGAAACGTCACAAAAGCTCAGAACAGGCCAAAACGCACTGTTCCTGCATGGAAATGTGTGTTTAACAGCTACTGTTAAGAAACTAATGTAAACCTGTTGAAATGACAGTAACAAGGTTGAAACGTCACAAAAGCTCAGAACAGGCCAAAACGCACTGTTCCTGCATGGAAATGTGTGTTTAACAGCTACTGTTAAGAAACTAATGTAAACCTGTTGAAATGACAGTAACAAGGTTGAAACGTCACAAAAGCTCAGAACAGGCCAAACGCACTGTTCCTGCATGGAAATGTGTGTTTAACAGCTACTGTTAAGAAACTAATGTAAACCTGTTGAAATGACAGTAACAAGGTTGAAACGTCACAAAAGCTCAGAACAGGCCAAAACGCACTGTTCCTGCATGGAAATGTGTGTTTAACAGCTACTGTTAAGAAACTAATGTAAACCTGTTGAAATGACAGTAACAAGGTTGAAACGTCACAAAAGCTCAGAACAGGCCAAAACGCACTGTTCCTGCATGGAAATGTGTGTTTAACAGCTACTGTTAAGAAACTAATGTAAACCTGTTGAAATGACAGTAACAAGGTTGAAACGTCACAAAAGCTCAGAACAGGCCAAAACGCACTGTTCCTGCATGGAAATGTGTGTTTAACAGCTACTGTTAAGAAACTAATGTAAACCTGTTGAAATGACAGTAACAAGGTTGAAACGTCACAAAAGCTCAGAACAGGCCAAAACGCACTGTTCCTGCATGGAAATGTGTGTTTAACAGCTACTGTTAAGAAACTAATGTAAACCTGTTGAAATGACAGTAACAAGGTTGAAACGTCACAAAAGCTCAGAACAGGCCAAAACGCACTGTTCCTGCATGGAAATGTGTGTTTAACAGCTACTGTTAAGAAACTAATGTAAACCTGTTGAAATGACAGTAACAAGGTTGAAACGTCACAAAAGCTCAGAACAGGCCAAAACGCACTGTTCCTGCATGGAAATGTGTGTTTAACAGCTACTGTTAAGAAACTAATGTAAACCTGTTGAAATGACAGTAACAAGGTTGAAACGTCACAAAAGCTCAGAACAGGCCAAACGCACTGTTCCTGCATGGAAATGTGTGTTTAACAGCTACTGTTAAGAAACTAATGTAAACCTGTTGAAATGACAGTAACAAGGTTGAAACGTCACAAAAGCTCAGAACAGGCCAAAACGCACTGTTCCTGCATGGAAATGTGTGTTTAACAGCTACTGTTAAGAAACTAATGTAAACCTGTTGAAATGACAGTAACAAGGTTGAAACGTCACAAAAGCTCAGAACAGGCCAAAACGTTTCCTGCATGGAAATGTGTGTTTAACAGCTACTGTTAAGAAACTAATGTAAACCTGTTGAAATGACAGTAACAAGGTTGAAACGTCACAAAAGCTCAGAACAGGCCAAAACGCACTGTTCCTGCATGGAAATGTGTGTTTAACAGCTACTGTTAAGAAACTAATGTAAACCTGTTGAAATGACAGTAACAAGGTTGAAACGTCACAAAAGCTCAGAACAGGCCAAACGCACTGTTCCTGCATGGAAATGTGTGTTTAACAGCTACTGTTAAGAAACTAATGTAAACCTGTTGAAATGACAGTAACAAGGTTGAAACGTCACAAAAGCTCAGAACAGGCCAAAACGCACTGTTCCTGCATGGAAATGTGTGTTTAACAGCTACTGTTAAGAAACTAATGTAAACCTGTTGAAATGACAGTAACAAGGTTGAAACGTCACAAAAGCTCAGAACAGGCCAAAACGCACTGTTCCTGCATGGAAATGTGTGTTTAACAGCTACTGTTAAGAAACTAATGTAAACCTGTTGAAATGACAGTAACAAGGTTGAAACGTCACAAAAGCTCAGAACAGGCCAAAACGCACTGTTCCTGCATGGAAATGTGTGTTTAACAGCTACTGTTAAGAAACTAATGTAAACCTGTTGAAATGACAGTAACAAGGTTGAAACGTCACAAAAGCTCAGAACAGGCCAAAACGCACTGTTCCTGCATGGAAATGTGTGTTTAACAGCTACTGTTAAGAAACTAATGTAAACCTGTTGAAATGACAGTAACAAGGTTGAAACGTCACAAAAGCTCAGAACAGGCCAAACGCACTGTTCCTGCATGGAAATGTGTGTTTAACAGCTACTGTTAAGAAACTAATGTAAACCTGTTGAAATGACAGTAACAAGGTTGAAACGTCACAAAAGCTCAGAACAGGCCAAACGCACTGTTCCTGCATGGAAATGTGTGTTTAACAGCTACTGTTAAGAAACTAATGTAAACCTGTTGAAATGACAGTAACAAGGTTGAAACGTCACAAAAGCTCAGAACAGGCCAAAACGCACTGTTCCTGCATGGAAATGTGTGTTTAACAGCTACTGTTAAGAAACTAATGTAAACCTGTTGAAATGACAGTAACAAGGTTGAAACGTCACAAAAGCTCAGAACAGGCCAAAACTGTTCCTGCATGGAAATGTGTGTTTAACAGCTACTGTTAAGAAACTAATGTAAACCTGTTGAAATGACAGTAACAAGGTTGAAACGTCACAAAAGCTCAGAACAGGCCAAAACGCACTGTTCCTGCATGGAAATGTGTGTTTAACAGCTACTGTTAAGAAACTAATGTAAACCTGTTGAAATGACAGTAACAAGGTTGAAACGTCACAAAAGCTCAGAACAGGCCAAAACGCACTGTTCCTGCATGGAAATGTGTGTTTAACAGCTACTGTTAAGAAACTAATGTAAACCTGTTGAAATGACAGTAACAAGGTTGAAACGTCACAAAAGCTCAGAACAGGCCAAAACGCACTGTTCCTGCATGGAAATGTGTGTTTAACAGCTACTGTTAAGAAACTAATGTAAACCTGTTGAAATGACAGTAACAAGGTTGAAACGTCACAAAAGCTCAGAACAGGCCAAAACGCACTGTTCCTGCATGGAAATGTGTGTTTAACAGCTACTGTTAAGAAACTAATGTAAACCTGTTGAAATGACAGTAACAAGGTTGAAACGTCACAAAAGCTCAGAACAGGCCAAAACGCACTGTTCCTGCATGGAAATGTGTGTTTAACAGCTACTGTTAAGAAACTAATGTAAACCTGTTGAAATGACAGTAACAAGGTTGAAACGTCACAAAAGCTCAGAACAGGCCAAACGCACTGTTCCTGCATGGAAATGTGTGTTTAACAGCTACTGTTAAGAAACTAATGTAAACCTGTTGAAATGACAGTAACAAGGTTGAAACGTCACAAAAGCTCAGAACAGGCCAAAACGCACTGTTCCTGCATGGAAATGTGTGTTTAACAGCTACTGTTAAGAAACTAATGTAAACCTGTTGAAATGACAGTAACAAGGTTGAAACGTCACAAAAGCTCAGAACAGGCCAAAACGCACTGTTCCTGCATGGAAATGTGTGTTTAACAGCTACTGTTAAGAAACTAATGTAAACCTGTTGAAATGACAGTAACAAGGTTGAAACGTCACAAAAGCTCAGAACAGGCCAAAACGCACTGTTCCTGCATGGAAATGTGTGTTTAACAGCTACTGTTAAGAAACTAATGTAAACCTGTTGAAATGACAGTAACAAGGTTGAAACGTCACAAAAGCTCAGAACAGGCCAAAACGCACTGTTCCTGCATGGAAATGTGTGTTTAACAGCTACTGTTAAGAAACTAATGTAAACCTGTTGAAATGACAGTAACAAGGTTGAAACGTCACAAAAGCTCAGAACAGGCCAAAACGCACTGTTCCTGCATGGAAATGTGTGTTTAACAGCTACTGTTAAGAAACTAATGTAAACCTGTTGAAATGACAGTAACAAGGTTGAAACGTCACAAAAGCTCAGAACAGGCCAAAACGCACTGTTCCTGCATGGAAATGTGTGTTTAACAGCTACTGTTAAGAAACTAATGTAAACCTGTTGAAATGACAGTAACAAGGTTGAAACGTCACAAAAGCTCAGAACAGGCCAAAACGCACTGTTCCTGCATGGAAATGTGTGTTTAACAGCTACTGTTAAGAAACTAATGTAAACCTGTTGAAATGACAGTAACAAGGTTGAAACGTCACAAAAGCTCAGAACAGGCCAAACGCACTGTTCCTGCATGGAAATGTGTGTTTAACAGCTACTGTTAAGAAACTAATGTAAACCTGTTGAAATGACAGTAACAAGGTTGAAACGTCACAAAAGCTCAGAACAGGCCAAAACGCACTGTTCCTGCATGGAAATGTGTGTTTAACAGCTACTGTTAAGAAACTAATGTAAACCTGTTGAAATGACAGTAACAAGGTTGAAACGTCACAAAAGCTCAGAACAGGCCAAACGCACTGTTCCTGCATGGAAATGTGTGTTTAACAGCTACTGTTAAGAAACTAATGTAAACCTGTTGAAATGACAGTAACAAGGTTGAAACGTCACAAAAGCTCAGAACAGGCCAAAACGCACTGTTCCTGCATGGAAATGTGTGTTTAACAGCTACTGTTAAGAAACTAATGTAAACCTGTTGAAATGACAGTAACAAGGTTGAAACGTCACAAAAGCTCAGAACAGGCCAAAACGCACTGTTCCTGCATGGAAATGTGTGTTTAACAGCTACTGTTAAGAAACTAATGTAAACCTGTTGAAATGACAGTAACAAGGTTGAAACGTCACAAAAGCTCAGAACAGGCCAAACGCACTGTTCCTGCATGGAAATGTGTGTTTAACAGCTACTGTTAAGAAACTAATGTAAACCTGTTGAAATGACAGTAACAAGGTTGAAACGTCACAAAAGCTCAGAACAGGCCAAAACGCACTGTTCCTGCATGGAAATGTGTGTTTAACAGCTACTGTTAAGAAACTAATGTAAACCTGTTGAAATGACAGTAACAAGGTTGAAACGTCACAAAAGCTCAGAACAGGCCAAAACGCACTGTTCCTGCATGGAAATGTGTGTTTAACAGCTACTGTTAAGAAACTAATGTAAACCTGTTGAAATGACAGTAACAAGGTTGAAACGTCACAAAAGCTCAGAACAGGCCAAACGCACTGTTCCTGCATGGAAATGTGTGTTTAACAGCTACTGTTAAGAAACTAATGTAAACCTGTTGAAATGACAGTAACAAGGTTGAAACGTCACAAAAGCTCAGAACAGGCCAAAACGCACTGTTCCTGCATGGAAATGTGTGTTTAACAGCTACTGTTAAGAAACTAATGTAAACCTGTTGAAATGACAGTAACAAGGTTGAAACGTCACAAAAGCTCAGAACAGGCCAAACGCACTGTTCCTGCATGGAAATGTGTGTTTAACAGCTACTGTTAAGAAACTAATGTAAACCTGTTGAAATGACAGTAACAAGGTTGAAACGTCACAAAAGCTCAGAACAGGCCAAAACGCACTGTTCCTGCATGGAAATGTGTGTTTAACAGCTACTGTTAAGAAACTAATGTAAACCTGTTGAAATGACAGTAACAAGGTTGAAACGTCACAAAAGCTCAGAACAGGCCAAACGCACTGTTCCTGCATGGAAATGTGTGTTTAACAGCTACTGTTAAGAAACTAATGTAAACCTGTTGAAATGACAGTAACAAGGTTGAAACGTCACAAAAGCTCAGAACAGGCCAAAACGCACTGTTCCTGCATGGAAATGTGTGTTTAACAGCTACTGTTAAGAAACTAATGTAAACCTGTTGAAATGACAGTAACAAGGTTGAAACGTCACAAAAGCTCAGAACAGGCCAAAACGCACTGTTCCTGCATGGAAATGTGTGTTTAACAGCTACTGTTAAGAAACTAATGTAAACCTGTTGAAATGACAGTAACAAGGTTGAAACGTCACAAAAGCTCAGAACAGGCCAAACGCACTGTTCCTGCATGGAAATGTGTGTTTAACAGCTACTGTTAAGAAACTAATGTAAACCTGTTGAAATGACAGTAACAAGGTTGAAACGTCACAAAAGCTCAGAACAGGCCAAAACGCACTGTTCCTGCATGGAAATGTGTGTTTAACAGCTACTGTTAAGAAACTAATGTAAACCTGTTGAAATGACAGTAACAAGGTTGAAACGTCACAAAAGCTCAGAACAGGCCAAAACGCACTGTTCCTGCATGGAAATGTGTGTTTAACAGCTACTGTTAAGAAACTAATGTAAACCTGTTGAAATGACAGTAACAAGGTTGAAACGTCACAAAAGCTCAGAACAGGCCAAAACGCACTGTTCCTGCATGGAAATGTGTGTTTAACAGCTACTGTTAAGAAACTAATGTAAACCTGTTGAAATGACAGTAACAAGGTTGAAACGTCACAAAAGCTCAGAACAGGCCAAAACGCACTGTTCCTGCATGGAAATGTGTGTTTAACAGCTACTGTTAAGAAACTAATGTAAACCTGTTGAAATGACAGTAACAAGGTTGAAACGTCACAAAAGCTCAGAACAGGCCAAAACGCACTGTTCCTGCATGGAAATGTGTGTTTAACAGCTACTGTTAAGAAACTAATGTAAACCTGTTGAAATGACAGTAACAAGGTTGAAACGTCACAAAAGCTCAGAACAGGCCAAACGCACTGTTCCTGCATGGAAATGTGTGTTTAACAGCTACTGTTAAGAAACTAATGTAAACCTGTTGAAATGACAGTAACAAGGTTGAAACGTCACAAAAGCTCAGAACAGGCCAAAACGCACTGTTCCTGCATGGAAATGTGTGTTTAACAGCTACTGTTAAGAAACTAATGTAAACCTGTTGAAATGACAGTAACAAGGTTGAAACGTCACAAAAGCTCAGAACAGGCCAAACGCACTGTTCCTGCATGGAAATGTGTGTTTAACAGCTACTGTTAAGAAACTAATGTAAACCTGTTGAAATGACAGTAACAAGGTTGAAACGTCACAAAAGCTCAGAACAGGCCAAAACGCACTGTTCCTGCATGGAAATGTGTGTTTAACAGCTACTGTTAAGAAACTAATGTAAACCTGTTGAAATGACAGTAACAAGGTTGAAACGTCACAAAAGCTCAGAACAGGCCAAACGCACTGTTCCTGCATGGAAATGTGTGTTTAACAGCTACTGTTAAGAAACTAATGTAAACCTGTTGAAATGACAGTAACAAGGTTGAAACGTCACAAAAGCTCAGAACAGGCCAAACGCACTGTTCCTGCATGGAAATGTGTGTTTAACAGCTACTGTTAAGAAACTAATGTAAACCTGTTGAAATGACAGTAACAAGGTTGAAACGTCACAAAAGCTCAGAACAGGCCAAAACGCACTGTTCCTGCATGGAAATGTGTGTTTAACAGCTACTGTTAAGAAACTAATGTAAACCTGTTGAAATGACAGTAACAAGGTTGAAACGTCACAAAAGCTCAGAACAGGCCAAAACGCACTGTTCCTGCATGGAAATGTGTGTTTAACAGCTACTGTTAAGAAACTAATGTAAACCTGTTGAAATGACAGTAACAAGGTTGAAACGTCACAAAAGCTCAGAACAGGCCAAAACGCACTGTTCCTGCATGGAAATGTGTGTTTAACAGCTACTGTTAAGAAACTAATGTAAACCTGTTGAAATGACAGTAACAAGGTTGAAACGTCACAAAAGCTCAGAACAGGCCAAACGCACTGTTCCTGCATGGAAATGTGTGTTTAACAGCTACTGTTAAGAAACTAATGTAAACCTGTTGAAATGACAGTAACAAGGTTGAAACGTCACAAAAGCTCAGAACAGGCCAAAACGCACTGTTCCTGCATGGAAATGTGTGTTTAACAGCTACTGTTAAGAAACTAATGTAAACCTGTTGAAATGACAGTAACAAGGTTGAAACGTCACAAAAGCTCAGAACAGGCCAAAACGCACTGTTCCTGCATGGAAATGTGTGTTTAACAGCTACTGTTAAGAAACTAATGTAAACCTGTTGAAATGACAGTAACAAGGTTGAAACGTCACAAAAGCTCAGAACAGGCCAAAACGCACTGTTCCTGCATGGAAATGTGTGTTTAACAGCTACTGTTAAGAAACTAATGTAAACCTGTTGAAATGACAGTAACAAGGTTGAAACGTCACAAAAGCTCAGAACAGGCCAAAACGCACTGTTCCTGCATGGAAATGTGTGTTTAACAGCTACTGTTAAGAAACTAATGTAAACCTGTTGAAATGACAGTAACAAGGTTGAAACGTCACAAAAGCTCAGAACAGGCCAAACGCACTGTTCCTGCATGGAAATGTGTGTTTAACAGCTACTGTTAAGAAACTAATGTAAACCTGTTGAAATGACAGTAACAAGGTTGAAACGTCACAAAAGCTCAGAACAGGCCAAAACGCACTGTTCCTGCATGGAAATGTGTGTTTAACAGCTACTGTTAAGAAACTAATGTAAACCTGTTGAAATGACAGTAACAAGGTTGAAACGTCACAAAAGCTCAGAACAGGCCAAAACGCACTGTTCCTGCATGGAAATGTGTGTTTAACAGCTACTGTTAAGAAACTAATGTAAACCTGTTGAAATGACAGTAACAAGGTTGAAACGTCACAAAAGCTCAGAACAGGCCAAAACGCACTGTTCCTGCATGGAAATGTGTGTTTAACAGCTACTGTTAAGAAACTAATGTAAACCTGTTGAAATGACAGTAACAAGGTTGAAACGTCACAAAAGCTCAGAACAGGCCAAACGCACTGTTCCTGCATGGAAATGTGTGTTTAACAGCTACTGTTAAGAAACTAATGTAAACCTGTTGAAATGACAGTAACAAGGTTGAAACGTCACAAAAGCTCAGAACAGGCCAAAACGCACTGTTCCTGCATGGAAATGTGTGTTTAACAGCTACTGTTAAGAAACTAATGTAAACCTGTTGAAATGACAGTAACAAGGTTGAAACGTCACAAAAGCTCAGAACAGGCCAAAACGCACTGTTCCTGCATGGAAATGTGTGTTTAACAGCTACTGTTAAGAAACTAATGTAAACCTGTTGAAATGACAGTAACAAGGTTGAAACGTCACAAAAGCTCAGAACAGGCCAAACGCACTGTTCCTGCATGGAAATGTGTGTTTAACAGCTACTGTTAAGAAACTAATGTAAACCTGTTGAAATGACAGTAACAAGGTTGAAACGTCACAAAAGCTCAGAACAGGCCAAACGCACTGTTCCTGCATGGAAATGTGTGTTTAACAGCTACTGTTAAGAAACTAATGTAAACCTGTTGAAATGACAGTAACAAGGTTGAAACGTCACAAAAGCTCAGAACAGGCCAAAACGCACTGTTCCTGCATGGAAATGTGTGTTTAACAGCTACTGTTAAGAAACTAATGTAAACCTGTTGAAATGACAGTAACAAGGTTGAAACGTCACAAAAGCTCAGAACAGGCCAAACGCACTGTTCCTGCATGGAAATGTGTGTTTAACAGCTACTGTTAAGAAACTAATGTAAACCTGTTGAAATGACAGTAACAAGGTTGAAACGTCACAAAAGCTCAGAACAGGCCAAAGCACTGTTCCTGCATGGAAATGTGTGTTTAACAGCTACTGTTAAGAAACTAATGTAAACCTGTTGAAATGACAGTAACAAGGTTGAAACGTCACAAAAGCTCAGAACAGGCCAAAACGCACTGTTCCTGCATGGAAATGTGTGTTTAACAGCTACTGTTAAGAAACTAATGTAAACCTGTTGAAATGACAGTAACAAGGTTGAAACGTCACAAAAGCTCAGAACAGGCCAAAACGCACTGTTCCTGCATGGAAATGTGTGTTTAACAGCTACTGTTAAGAAACTAATGTAAACCTGTTGAAATGACAGTAACAAGGTTGAAACGTCACAAAAGCTCAGAACAGGCCAAAACGCACTGTTCCTGCATGGAAATGTGTGTTTAACAGCTACTGTTAAGAAACTAATGTAAACCTGTTGAAATGACAGTAACAAGGTTGAAACGTCACAAAAGCTCAGAACAGGCCAACGCACTGTTCCTGCATGGAAATGTGTGTTTAACAGCTACTGTTAAGAAACTAATGTAAACCTGTTGAAATGACAGTAACAAGGTTGAAACGTCACAAAAGCTCAGAACAGGCCAAAACGCACTGTTCCTGCATGGAAATGTGTGTTTAACAGCTACTGTTAAGAAACTAATGTAAACCTGTTGAAATGACAGTAACAAGGTTGAAACGTCACAAAAGCTCAGAACAGGCCAAACGCACTGTTCCTGCATGGAAATGTGTGTTTAACAGCTACTGTTAAGAAACTAATGTAAACCTGTTGAAATGACAGTAACAAGGTTGAAACGTCACAAAAGCTCAGAACAGGCCAAACGCACTGTTCCTGCATGGAAATGTGTGTTTAACAGCTACTGTTAAGAAACTAATGTAAACCTGTTGAAATGACAGTAACAAGGTTGAAACGTCACAAAAGCTCAGAACAGGCCAAAACGCACTGTTCCTGCATGGAAATGTGTGTTTAACAGCTACTGTTAAGAAACTAATGTAAACCTGTTGAAATGACAGTAACAAGGTTGAAACGTCACAAAAGCTCAGAACAGGCCAAAACGCACTGTTCCTGCATGGAAATGTGTGTTTAACAGCTACTGTTAAGAAACTAATGTAAACCTGTTGAAATGACAGTAACAAGGTTGAAACGTCACAAAAGCTCAGAACAGGCCAAACGCACTGTTCCTGCATGGAAATGTGTGTTTAACAGCTACTGTTAAGAAACTAATGTAAACCTGTTGAAATGACAGTAACAAGGTTGAAACGTCACAAAAGCTCAGAACAGGCCAAAACGCACTGTTCCTGCATGGAAATGTGTGTTTAACAGCTACTGTTAAGAAACTAATGTAAACCTGTTGAAATGACAGTAACAAGGTTGAAACGTCACAAAAGCTCAGAACAGGCCAAACGCACTGTTCCTGCATGGAAATGTGTGTTTAACAGCTACTGTTAAGAAACTAATGTAAACCTGTTGAAATGACAGTAACAAGGTTGAAACGTCACAAAAGCTCAGAACAGGCCAAACGCACTGTTCCTGCATGGAAATGTGTGTTTAACAGCTACTGTTAAGAAACTAATGTAAACCTGTTGAAATGACAGTAACAAGGTTGAAACGTCACAAAAGCTCAGAACAGGCCAAAACGCACTGTTCCTGCATGGAAATGTGTGTTTAACAGCTACTGTTAAGAAACTAATGTAAACCTGTTGAAATGACAGTAACAAGGTTGAAACGTCACAAAAGCTCAGAACAGGCCAAAACGCACTGTTCCTGCATGGAAATGTGTGTTTAACAGCTACTGTTAAGAAACTAATGTAAACCTGTTGAAATGACAGTAACAAGGTTGAAACGTCACAAAAGCTCAGAACAGGCCAAAACGCACTGTTCCTGCATGGAAATGTGTGTTTAACAGCTACTGTTAAGAAACTAATGTAAACCTGTTGAAATGACAGTAACAAGGTTGAAACGTCACAAAAGCTCAGAACAGGCCAAACGCACTGTTCCTGCATGGAAATGTGTGTTTAACAGCTACTGTTAAGAAACTAATGTAAACCTGTTGAAATGACAGTAACAAGGTTGAAACGTCACAAAAGCTCAGAACAGGCCAAAACGCACTGTTCCTGCATGGAAATGTGTGTTTAACAGCTACTGTTAAGAAACTAATGTAAACCTGTTGAAATGACAGTAACAAGGTTGAAACGTCACAAAAGCTCAGAACAGGCCAAAGCACTGTTCCTGCATGGAAATGTGTGTTTAACAGCTACTGTTAAGAAACTAATGTAAACCTGTTGAAATGACAGTAACAAGGTTGAAACGTCACAAAAGCTCAGAACAGGCCAAACGCACTGTTCCTGCATGGAAATGTGTGTTTAACAGCTACTGTTAAGAAACTAATGTAAACCTGTTGAAATGACAGTAACAAGGTTGAAACGTCACAAAAGCTCAGAACAGGCCAAAAGCACTGTTCCTGCATGGAAATGTGTGTTTAACAGCTACTGTTAAGAAACTAATGTAAACCTGTTGAAATGACAGTAACAAGGTTGAAACGTCACAAAAGCTCAGAACAGGCCAAACGCACTGTTCCTGCATGGAAATGTGTGTTTAACAGCTACTGTTAAGAAACTAATGTAAACCTGTTGAAATGACAGTAACAAGGTTGAAACGTCACAAAAGCTCAGAACAGGCCAAAACGCACTGTTCCTGCATGGAAATGTGTGTTTAACAGCTACTGTTAAGAAACTAATGTAAACCTGTTGAAATGACAGTAACAAGGTTGAAACGTCACAAAAGCTCAGAACAGGCCAAAACGCACTGTTCCTGCATGGAAATGTGTGTTTAACAGCTACTGTTAAGAAACTAATGTAAACCTGTTGAAATGACAGTAACAAGGTTGAAACGTCACAAAAAGCTCAGAACAGGCCAAAACGCACTGTTCCTGCATGGAAATGTGTGTTTAACAGCTACTGTTAAGAAACTAATGTAAACCTGTTGAAATGACAGTAACAAGGTTGAAACGTCACAAAAAGCTCAGAACAGGCCAACGCACTGTTCCTGCATGGAAATGTGTGTTTAGGAGCTACTGTTAAGAAACTAATGTAAACTTGTTGAAATGACAGTAACAAGGTTGAAACGTCACAAAAAACTCAGAACAGGCCAAACCGCACTGTTCCTGCATGGAAATGTGTGTTTAACAGCTACTGTTAAGAAACTAATGTAAACCTGTTGAAATGACAGTAACAAGGTTGAAACGTCACAAAAACTCAGAACAGGCCAAACGCACTGTTCCTGCATGGAAATGTGTGTTTAACAGCTACTGTTAAGAAACTAATGTAAACCTGTTGAAATGACAGTAACAAGGTTGAAACGTCACAAAAGCTCAGAACAGGCCAAACGCACTGTTCCTGCATGGAAATGTGTGTTTAACAGCTACTGTTAAGAAACTAATGTAAACCTGTTGAAATGACAGTAACAAGGTTGAAACGTCACAAAAAGCTCAGAACAGGCCAAAACGCACTGTTCCTGCATGGAAATGTGTGTTTAACAGCTACTGTTAAGAAACTAATGTAAACCTGTTGAAATGACAGTAACAAGGTTGAAACGTCACAAAAAGCTCAGAACAGGCCAAAGCACTGTTCCTGCATGGAAATGTGTGTTTAACAGCTACTGTTAAGAAACTAATGTAAACCTGTTGAAATGACAGTAACAAGGTTGAAACGTCACAAAAGCTCAGAACAGGCCAAAACGCACTGTTCCTGCATGGAAATGTGTGTTTAACAGCTACTGTTAAGAAACTAATGTAAACCTGTTGAAATGACAGTAACAAGGTTGAAACGTCACAAAAGCTCAGAACAGGCCAAAACGCACTGTTCCTGCATGGAAATGTGTGTTTAACAGCTACTGTTAAGAAACTAATGTAAACCTGTTGAAATGACAGTAACAAGGTTGAAACGTCACAAAAGCTCAGAACAGGCCAAAACGCACTGTTCCTGCATGGAAATGTGTGTTTAACAGCTACTGTTAAGAAACTAATGTAAACCTGTTGAAATGACAGTAACAAGGTTGAAACGTCACAAAAGCTCAGAACAGGCCAAAGCACTGTTCCTGCATGGAAATGTGTGTTTAACAGCTACTGTTAAGAAACTAATGTAAACCTGTTGAAATGACAGTAACAAGGTTGAAACGTCACAAAAGCTCAGAACAGGCCAAAACGCACTGTTCCTGCATGGAAATGTGTGTTTAACAGCTACTGTTAAGAAACTAATGTAAACCTGTTGAAATGACAGTAACAAGGTTGAAACGTCACAAAAGCTCAGAACAGGCCAAAACGCACTGTTCCTGCATGGAAATGTGTGTTTAACAGCTACTGTTAAGAAACTAATGTAAACCTGTTGAAATGACAGTAACAAGGTTGAAACGTCACAAAAGCTCAGAACAGGCCAAAGCGCACTGTTCCTGCATGGAAATGTGTGTTTAACAGCTACTGTTAAGAAACTAATGTAAACCTGTTGAAATGACAGTAACAAGGTTGAAACGTCACAAAAGCTCAGAACAGGCCAAAACGCACTGTTCCTGCATGGAAATGTGTGTTTAACAGCTACTGTTAAGAAACTAATGTAAACCTGTTGAAATGACAGTAACAAGGTTGAAACGTCACAAAAGCTCAGAACAGGCCAAAACGCACTGTTCCTGCATGGAAATGTGTGTTTAACAGCTACTGTTAAGAAACTAATGTAAACCTGTTGAAATGACAGTAACAAGGTTGAAACGTCACAAAAGCTCAGAACAGGCCAAAACGCACTGTTCCTGCATGGAAATGTGTGTTTAACAGCTACTGTTAAGAAACTAATGTAAACCTGTTGAAATGACAGTAACAAGGTTGAAACGTCACAAAAGCTCAGAACAGGCCAAAAGCACTGTTCCTGCATGGAAATGTGTGTTTAACAGCTACTGTTAAGAAACTAATGTAAACCTGTTGAAATGACAGTAACAAGGTTGAAACGTCACAAAAGCTCAGAACAGGCCAAACGCACTGTTCCTGCATGGAAATGTGTGTTTAACAGCTACTGTTAAGAAACTAATGTAAACCTGTTGAAATGACAGTAACAAGGTTGAAACGTCACAAAAGCTCAGAACAGGCCAAAACGCACTGTTCCTGCATGGAAATGTGTGTTTAACAGCTACTGTTAAGAAACTAATGTAAACCTGTTGAAATGACAGTAACAAGGTTGAAACGTCACAAAAGCTCAGAACAGGCCAAAGCACTGTTCCTGCATGGAAATGTGTGTTTAACAGCTACTGTTAAGAAACTAATGTAAACCTGTTGAAATGACAGTAACAAGGTTGAAACGTCACAAAAGCTCAGAACAGGCCAAAACGCACTGTTCCTGCATGGAAATGTGTGTTTAACAGCTACTGTTAAGAAACTAATGTAAACCTGTTGAAATGACAGTAACAAGGTTGAAACGTCACAAAAGCTCAGAACAGGCCAAAACGCACTGTTCCTGCATGGAAATGTGTGTTTAACAGCTACTGTTAAGAAACTAATGTAAACCTGTTGAAATGACAGTAACAAGGTTGAAACGTCACAAAAGCTCAGAACAGGCCAAAACGCACTGTTCCTGCATGGAAATGTGTGTTTAACAGCTACTGTTAAGAAACTAATGTAAACCTGTTGAAATGACAGTAACAAGGTTGAAACGTCACAAAAGCTCAGAACAGGCCAAAGCACTGTTCCTGCATGGAAATGTGTGTTTAACAGCTACTGTTAAGAAACTAATGTAAACCTGTTGAAATGACAGTAACAAGGTTGAAACGTCACAAAAAGCTCAGAACAGGCCAAAACGCACTGTTCCTGCATGGAAATGTGTGTTTAACAGCTACTGTTAAGAAACTAATGTAAACCTGTTGAAATGACAGTAACAAGGTTGAAACGTCACAAAAGCTCAGAACAGGCCAAAACGCACTGTTCCTGCATGGAAATGTGTGTTTAACAGCTACTGTTAAGAAACTAATGTAAACCTGTTGAAATGACAGTAACAAGGTTGAAACGTCACAAAAGCTCAGAACAGGCCAAAGCACTGTTCCTGCATGGAAATGTGTGTTTAACAGCTACTGTTAAGAAACTAATGTAAACCTGTTGAAATGACAGTAACAAGGTTGAAACGTCACAAAAGCTCAGAACAGGCCAAAACGCACTGTTCCTGCATGGAAATGTGTGTTTAACAGCTACTGTTAAGAAACTAATGTAAACCTGTTGAAATGACAGTAACAAGGTTGAAACGTCACAAAAGCTCAGAACAGGCCAAAGCACTGTTCCTGCATGGAAATGTGTGTTTAACAGCTACTGTTAAGAAACTAATGTAAACCTGTTGAAATGACAGTAACAAGGTTGAAACGTCACAAAAAGCTCAGAACAGGCCAAAGCACTTCCTCATGGAAAATGTGTGTTTAACAGCTACTGTTAAGAAACTAATGTAAACCTGTTGAAATGACAGTAACAAGGTTGAAACGTCACAAAAGCTCAGAACAGGCCAAACGCTGTTCCTGCATGGAAATGTGTGTTTAACAGCTACTGTTAAGAAACTAATGTAAACCTGTTGAAATGACAGTAACAAGGTTGAAACGTCACAAAAAGCTCAGAACAGGCCAAAACGCACTGTTCCTGCATGGAAATGTGTGTTTAACAGCTACTGTTAAGAAACTAATGTAAACCA